>RJWT010029013.1:0-15043 GCA_004365215.1 Cuniculus paca | reverse complement strand
GATCAGGCCCTACTCTGCCATTAGGGAGTTTGGCTAAGGTTGGTAGGTATTACCATTTTGGCACCTCAGTTTCTTATCTGAAAATTGAGGCGCATGGACCAGGTTAGTGGGTTTCAGACACACCCGGAAAAAGTGTGATAGGAGGGAGGAGCCCACAGTTGTCTCTCACATAGGTGTACTTCCGTGAAAGATTTCACTTAGAATAAAGAAATGTTTGATTTACAAACGTTTAGAAAACCTGAGTCCCTGGTTATTAAGTATCACTGAATTGCTACCAGCAGCCTTCTGCAGCTCTCACAAGTATGGTCAGATAAGGGACTCAGTGCCTGCACTCCTTCCAGAGATTACACACAGAAGCACTGTGAAATAGCAGGGAGTGCCCCATCCTGGCACTGGGGCTCACACTCATCCTGGTCAAATGACTATTCTGTTCCAACTTCATTTTTTCACCTCTCTGTCTGGTAAACAAGCTAAATTTTGAATTCCCTGCCAGTATTCATGTCCCATGAATCTGAGCTCCAGCTTTGAAGAATTTTTCTGTCATGCCTGATAGATTACCAGTACTATTGACTGACCCAAAGTGAAACACTTGAAGGGTAAGGAAGTGTTACTGCAATGTGATTAAATTGCTGATAGCTCACAGACTACAAGCTATACGGGCAGAGGCCAGAGAGCAGGCACTGAGCAGAGGGGACTCACTCATCTCACTTGACTCTTCTTGCCTGGTCTGCCCAGACCAGCCCAAACAGAACCAATAAGGCTCAGCTCCCAAATGACATTATATAGAAATCAGAGAGAAAGGGAGAAACCTGGTTCCTGCACTTGTGGGATCAGCTTCCCCTACATTAGAAAAACACATTTAAAAAAGCATACAGAAGTACAGGAGATATTTGCTGAGGAGATAGAGCAGATGAATAATTATGAGCAGATGAAGTATCATGTAGGATTGACATCCTTTGAGTTGGAAGAATGGAAGTCATTTTGATTCAGGTAAAGAATGCATTGGGAAGCCATTCCACCACAGCAGTGAGGGTGAGTGTGCCGTGACTGTACCTTCAGCCAACAAAACAGACTGCACCAATATCTTGCTTCTATTTCTCTTCCTCAGGTACCACTTGAAAGATGTCATTGTAGGGAAGATATACTTCCTGCTGGTGAGAATCAAAATCAAGCACATGGAGATAGACATCATCAAACGTGAAACAACAGGCACTGGCCCCAACGTTTACCACGAGAATGACACAATAGCCAAGTACGAGATCATGGACGGGGCGCCAGTGCGAGGTGAGCCTTCTGGCACAGGGCCTTGGCCACCACCTCTTTGGTTCCAGGCTCTGTACAGAATTTGGAAGGACTTGAGAGATAATGTTAAAGTAAGATGTCCTATTAACCTGTGATTTCTTAATCTAACTATGCACCATGGGTATCAGTAAGGAGGAAGAAAAAGGCTGAGTCTGTGGAATTTCAGGCTCCTGCCCCATCTCCCTCCAGAACAGCTCTGCATTGACCTCATTTGCTAACAGTGACCATTTCACTCTTTTTTCCTATTGACATTCTGACACCCTTTGCTGCTTGGGCCAAGAGTTTCATGTATGGTAATTTTTCTTACTTGGTTCTACCTCTGATAAAATTTATTTATTTATTTATTAAGGCATGGAGGGTTAAAAAAAAAAAAGGCATGGAGGATTGAACCTTAGGACCTCATGTGTGATAGACAAGCACTCTACTACTGAGCTATACCCCCAGAATCTAGCCCTAGTAAAATGATTCACTCTCTGACTCATTTACTGAGTGCTATTAGATAGGCTGACCCACATGGCCAGGTGCTGCAGAGGGCACTGGGCACCAGTGGAAATGGTCCTCCCTAACCTCCACGGAGCTCATACTGTATTGGGGTGAGTGGATGTGAAAGCCCTTTGATACTTGGGTATCTGTCTGATTATTTAGAAGTAGCAGTCATTTATGCTCTTCACTGCCTCGTCTCACTTGGAAGTGTTTGGTGCTTCTGAGGTGGTATTCAGTGTATTCCCTGACTGTTCCAGGAGGCGTGTCATAGATCAGTGTCAGCACCAGGGACACCCTCATATTCTTTGGTGTCACTGTGCCAGCCCTTGGGACATTGAGACTGAGCTCTCCTGATTCTGTCTGATGTTCATTTTATTTGTTTATTTAACCATGTTTGCAAGTAGAGTCAACTGTCATGTCTCTTACACCTATGAATTGGGGCACTGAGAACACACAACAGCAGATAAGTAAAAGATCTTTTATATTTAGCTTTTAGACTACATTATGGGTCTGTCCTTTCTCAGTGGAATTATTGCCCTAATTTTGTTCCTTGTGCACTAGGGAAAGGTATGGTGTTAAAACCGGAAGGACCTAAAATATTGTGCAGTGGGATTCTGTAATTTTCCACATGAGAAAATTAAAGCCCAGAGAAAGCAACAGATTTACTCAGAAGTCCTACAGCTGGTTAGTGTAGAACAGGGGTCAAGATGAGGGTTTTCTGTCTCCCATCATTGGAGCAAGGATATATTCTCGGGCAAACACTAACTAGGATGGAGGAAGGTGGCCTCACAGATGCTGGGGGGCGGGGTGAAGGAGCTGGGATTTGACAGGTGCCTCTTGGAAATCAATGAACTAGAAACATTATATGTGATGAAAATATGCTGAATAACTTCCTCACACCATTCACACTCACCTGTTCCTTACTGCTTCCTGCACAGGAAGGTGAGGACATTCAAAAGCCACAGAAGACTGGAACAAAACTGGGAATCATAGTCTTGCCCTGGGCAGCAGAATGCAACTTCCCCAAATGCAGAAGCATTTGCTTCCTGTTTTGTGTCATGGTCAGCTGGCAACCCACTTGCTGTCACCAGAGAGGAACTTGGTATGAAGCACAGTTGCTTACTTTGTTCCTTGACCTGATTCCCACCTCACCTCTTACAGGAGAGTCCATCCCGATCCGGCTCTTCCTGGCAGGGTATGAGCTCACACCCACCATGCGGGACATAAACAAGAAGTTCTCTGTGCGCTATTACCTCAACCTAGTGCTGATTGATGAGGAGGAACGGCGCTACTTCAAGCAGCAGGTGAGGTGCCTCCTCCAGGCCCCTGGACACCTTCAGGACAGAATAGAAAGGCCATCATCCCCGTGCATGGTCAGGCTCTGTTTTCGATAGATAAAACAGAATGGTGCAAGGGAGAGAGCTCCTAAGTCTCTGCACCACTTGTTACTTTACCAAGAGGCAGAGACATTAGGTTACGTAGAATCCCATGGCAGGAATGAGAGTTCCCCCTTAATATCCAGAGGGTGCTTGCTTTCTCGTGTCTACCTCCCACAAGCACCCTGCCCTCTGCCCCACAGCAGGAACACGGGACACGGGCACCCACTGCTTCAGTGAGAGATGCACGGAAGAGGTTCATACACAGGATTCCCTAGGACAGGGTGGAAGGCTCTGGAGAAATCCCAGAGCTTCCCCTCAGGTGTCGCATTGTCCCTCTCCTAATCCTGCAGGAAGTGGTGTTGTGGCGGAAGGGCGACATTGTGCGGAAGAGCATGTCTCACCAGGCAGCCATCGCCTCACAGCGCTTCGAGGGAACAGCCTCCCTGGGCGAGGTGCGGACCCCCAGCCAGCTGTCTGACAACAACAGCAGGCAGTAGGCCCTGGGCCAAAAAGCTGCGGGGTTTCCACCCCAGCACCCCCCATCTACCAGACACCAGCGGCTGAGGGAGGGGAAGGATGGCGTGAGGCTCAGCTGACCGTTGTTTGCAACCTGAAAACAAATCATGTTTTTGACTTAAATTCTTTTCTCTGAAGAACTGAAGGGGCTTGGGTTGGGAAGCAGTCCCCTTGGTTCTGCGGCCGATGTGAGGCTAGGGAGAGGAAGCATTGTGGAAGCTTGTTTCTCTCTGGGGAGTCCAGAGCCCTCCTTCTGGGGTGTTCTTTGTGTCTGGGAGGACAGCCAGGAGCACACAGCCTTGGCTTGCGGCTCTGGGTTCCCGGACACAGGATCTGAGCGCATCCCTGGGATTCAGAACCGCCAGCAGGGCCCTGGCTAGTCACATCTTATATTCCCCTTGACCGTCCCTGAGGTGGTGGCAAGAGGAAAGGGCCTGTCTCTTCCTAAATGGGGTGGGGGGACCTCAAGATCAGGCAGCCAACTCCCTGGGAGTCTCGGACGCGGTGCTTTGGAGTTTCCACAGTCATCTTCTCCCTGGCCTGTCACTGCTGGGACCCAGGTGCCTGCCTTCCCCACCCGCTCTGGCTTGTCATGGACATCCCGGGACAGCAGCTGATGAAACAGCCTGGGCTCACTGTCTCCTCATCCGAGAGAGACACCTGGGTCCAGAGAAGCCCTGGGGTCTGTGTCACACACAGATGGCCAGGAGGCTGAACCAGGCCCACTGAGGAAGGAGGACTCGAGCATGGAGACTGCCTGCCTTTAAGTGTGACTCTGCTTGGCAGTCTGAGGTCCAGATCCTTCCAGGGTGTTAACTGTGGTAACCCAGCCAGCTCTAAGCAAGAGTGTCTGTCCCTTTACGACGTCCTAGGAAGAGGCCAGGACTCTTCCTCCCTGAGACTGGACCCTCTTAACCTTGTACCCCATTTAATTTCCAGGAACCGGGGCTTGCTTTTAAGCACTTGGAAATTCTGTTCTTACCCCTACTTTAAGGCCCTTCACCCCTCTACCTGTGAGTTAAGGGAGGGAGGTGAGAACCCCACCAGAGGATTTTGTTACCACAACTTCAGGATAATTTTGGTTGCCAAATTACATCTTCATCTTCAGCAGTTCACTCACCCAAGTTTAGGATCATTATTTTTTTGTTTAAAAAACCAATATGACACCTTTTGTGGATGTTATTACACTAGAAAAAATTTTCCCTTGTTGCTCTGTTTGGGCCTATACCGAAGTAGTAAAAGTATTTACCATCTTTTCTGCCGCATCTGGGTGACCAGGAATTACTCTGTTGTTCTCCTTCCCTTTATAAAAAGACCAGTCAGACCCCACTGGCCAATGAGTAGTGTCCAGTCCTCCCGAGTTTTTGGTAATTTGGAAAGCAGAAGCATTGGCTCCTGTCTCCTGTTTCAGTTAGTATAGAAAACGGGACTCCTCTTTTCATCAGACATCAGGACAAGCTTGGGCCTTGCCTGGGCCGGGCTCCTGGGTCAGTAGACGAGAGGGAAGGACACTTGTGGGGACAGGTACAGTTGACTGGGAGGCCTGGAGTTCAAGTGTGACACACAATCCCAATGGAGCAGGGACAGCCAGCCAAAGCTGGGGCTTCGCATCTGAGAAAGGCGACTTGTGTCCTTGCTTCTTTCACTTCCAAGAGAATAGGCCCTGGTGTGCCTCCTTTTAACAGGAGGTGGTATTCTAACAGAAAGTATTTGTCAATTCCTCTGCCTCCCAAATAACCAGAAACTCATTTCCCAACTTTCCTAACATCTTACTTTCTTCTGGGAAAACTAGAAGGTAGAATTTGCTTTATCTCAGGAGCCGTGAACAAGCCAGGCCTTTTTTTCTGACTCTATCCATATTCTTTCTTCTCTGTCAACTGTGAAAGTGAGGGGAGGTTCCTGTCCCCCTCCTTTAAGGTCCCCAGACCTGGGAGCGCATTAGGTACTAAACCAAGCAGTGCAACTTGTAATTAAGCAGCTGCAGTGTTTACATGTTTCTTAACGTGTTGTCTTTTCAATGGCTGTATTTTAAAAGAACACTTGTTTTAATGGTTTAAAATGGTCTTAATTAAAGGACGCCCTATGGCTTTGGGGCATTGTGCCCATGGTCGCCAGGTTCTGTTGTCTCTTGTCTTAGCACTGTCCTACCTCCTGCTGCAACACCAACACCTCCCTGCTTTCTGAGGAGACGGCCCTGGGGAGCACTCCATCAACCAGCTGCCTTAGACAAGTGCACAGCCGAGGAGTAAACTAGGTTTTACCCGTCTGCCACCTTGTCCTGAAACCACTCATGGCTTAAACTGAATTCTGTGTGGCCCAGAGGACGAGGCGTAGGTGAGAAAGGCTGGTATAAAAAGACCAAAAGTTGGCTCCAGTGAGTGTTGTAACTACTAGCAGTGATAAAGGTAAGGTGCCCTGTATCTTCCAAGCTACAAAAGAAGCCAGCCTGAAGGTGAGAGATCTTCAGTGGGATATTCCACCACACCCAATTCAGCTTTAAAAGAAACACTTCCCAGCTTTTAATATTAAACCTTTTATTGAAAAAAAGTACACAAAATCACCTAGGTAAATAGTCCCAAGAGACATTTAAAGCAGGCTGTCTTTTGTCTTATAAAAGCTTGCCTTCTTTGGAGGGATGGCTTGTCAATTCCAGCAATAGTGCCTCAGTTAACTCGGTTCCTTTTCTTCCAGGCTCAAAATAAAATCAAACTCTTCTACCAAAAAGAGAAAAAGGAAGAATTAGGTCTTATGTGTCCTTTTGCACAGAAGTTAAGGCCAGGCCCTGGTAGGTACTTACTGTACGTGTAACAAAAGCAGACATTATTTATTTGTAAGCGAAGGGCACCTTACTAAGTGCCAAGCACTGGCAGGCATTGGCCCCTAGTAGTATGCATCAGTGTACCTATCCCTGTCTTGTTGTGATACGGAAAGAAACTTAGGTTGAATGACATGCCCAAGTTTAACCAAGTAATGGGTGTGAATTCACGATGCCCCTTCTGGTATGTGGACAATGAGGGCAAGGGCCCACTCTTACCTTGTGTAAGGGACTGAACTGAGAGTCTCTGGCGAGTGAAGAGAGCCATGTTCTTTAAGGGACCATCAGAAGCTTTGTGAGCTTCGTGATAGGTTTTAAGCTCAGCCAGGGAGATGAAACGCTTCATTATCCGAACGAACTGTACATCCACCTGTGTGACAACAGAGTGTGGGACAGAAAGGTGCGTCTAGCCAGATTCTGCACACAGTTGTTTAAGAGATGGGTGTACTATGTTGCCCAGCTTGGTCTCCTACTTTAACTTCCCAAATAGCCAGGATTACAAGCATGCACCATCATGCCTGCCTGCTGTGCTTTTATTGCTTGCATGCCATGGGCCAGGCTACCAATATTCTGTTCTAATCTCCAAAATCACCAAAACCTCACTGATTCAGAGCAGTGCTGTATTCCTTGACCTGAAACCAGCCATACCCCTTTCTCCTCTTTGTGTATTTTCTCCCCAGACAGTCTTTACCATGAACCATTTGGGGTTGTCCTCTTTGCTGGATGGATCATAATAGGGGCTCTTTTTCTCAAACTGTGTGTGGTCTGGGTAAGCCTCCTTTACAATCTGAAATCAAACCAAAAATCTCCAGTCATTTGCCAGCACAGTCAGCTCTGTCCTCAGCTTTGAATAGTGTATTAGTCAGATGTTTGTCAGCTCTGTTGTCAATCTTGAACACAACTAACTTCTCACCCTGCAGAGTCTTACCCCATTGGACTTGCTGCAGAGTCAATCTGGGCTTAGATATGAGGAAATACACAGCATAAGGCTAGCGCATGTAGGAAATCAACCCTGTTTTTATAAAAGTATTAGAAGCATGTTCTAAAACTAAATGCTAAAAGTTATTATTGGCCCTCCTAGTTTCTTCCAATAGTACAATTAATAATTTTATCCCAGTAGCTTTTGGCTTGAAAAAAGGCCTGTTTTTGAATGAGACTAAGGCTTAGAAATGAAGAAAAGTATATGCCAGAGGCCTAAAGTGATCGGTTGCCTCACTTCTTATCATACAGGAAGGGACTAGGGCAGTTCATCTATTCTGCGATGGGTGTGGGAGGGAAGCACTTCTTATTGTTACCTGTTTAAGGTACATTCCTCTAAATTTACATGAGTAAGTCTTCCTGGAAAGAGGGATTCAGACCAAACCCTGTTCGCCTAACCTTCATAAGTCCTGCAATGCCCGGCTCTTTGCAGTTGCTATGGTAGAAGAAGGCTTCATCCTCCAGCTTCATGGCTCTAAGGAAATTCCGAGCCTGTCTCGGGAAAACAACAGAAATATCCTCAAGTCATGAGAAAGTCTGTCTCCTTTGCCAAGACTACCAGATATACACCAGTTTGTTGGCCAGAACCAGGCCATTTGCCGATTTCATGCAGTCAGAATAATTAAGGCATTTTGAAAACATTTTCAGGCTAGGGTTCTTAGTCAAGAGGGTCTGATACTGAGTAAATCATGAGAGAAAGTGGGGCATTTACCTCACCCTAGGTCTCATGGGCCCTGTCCCTCATCATCTTACCTGGTAGTTTCGAACACCATCCCAGCAGGCTCTCTGCTCCGGCTCTGCTTTGAGATCCTCAATGCTGAACTAGGCACAAAGAAATAGTTATTCGCTCCACAATCTGTGGCCAGCTGGTCAGCATATATGGAAGCAGACAGCTGCTGACCCCACAACTGAGGCGCTGCAGGCTATATTGGAAATCTGTAGTTTACTGAGAAGTATTCCATGTAGCCACTTGTTACATGAATGTAAGCATTGTGTTATCTTGCTATTTTTAGTAAGAGCATTAGTTGACTAATTCACATGATAAAGTAATATTGTGGCTTCCTCATTTCACTTATTAAAGTATTACATACTTCTACAATATTTCTACTTACATTTTCTCCAGCCTATTAGAATTGGTATACATTCCTTGGATATGTAAAAATTGTTAGCAGAGTAACACCGAGAAGCATAGCAAATGATAAACGCAAGTTAAGATTGAGGTCGGCAAATTATAGCCAACAGGCCAAATCTAGCCCTTTACCTAATTTTGTAATACAGTTTTACTTGAGCACAACTACACCTGTTTATGGCCACTTTCTTACAAGCATAGTTGCAACAGACTGAGACTCAGTAGTATTTTTCTTTGTCCCTTTGCAAGAAAAGTTTGCCAACCCATGCTAAAATATGGGAGGACAGATACAGGTTAAACACGTCAACCTGAAACCTGGTATGCTCTGAAAGGTACTCACATTCAAAAAGTTTTGGATTTCGGGTTTTTCAATTAGGTATGCTAAACCTATAAAGTCTATGCAAATATTTCCTAACTTGGAGGTCTGAAGCATTTCAGATAAGACAGCCAATCTATAGTCGGTCATGAATCCAGCTGATTTCATTCATTTTTACCTTTTTCTATTCTTCAGAAGAGAAAAGCTGGTGGTGGAATCCTATGGTTATCTTTCAGTTTTTAAAAACAGCATGAAAGGATTGGAGATAGGCAGTCTCACCTTCACATCAACACCTTTCTCTAGCCGGCTCTCTGGCTCTGACTTCATCAGCCAGTAGTTGCTCAGATTCTTCTTAGAGTTTTTTGAGTCTGAAGTCGTTTGTGCGCTGGAGTCCGCCACATGAGCTGATGTCTCATTTGAGTTCTCAGTTTTGGTGCGTTTTCCTGATAGCCCCTTCTTGTCTGCAAAAGGAAAAGGAAAAGGCCTATCATGTTTGCTAGAGGTAATGCTTTATTATAGATGAGCTTACCCTTTGGTGTCATACCTAGATTCAAACCCTGGGTCCAACAAGTACTAGCTATAGCACCTTAGTCTTCCACACATGAAACTTCAGGTTCTCTGTAAAAACAGGACCAGAATTCCTGCCTTACAGGCTGTCTTCTAAGTAATCTATTTAGTAAGACAAGAACATCTTGTGGGTTAAGAATAAAGCACCTTGGCAGTAGTCAATGTTTCCTTCTCTTTCTCTTCTGTGACTTTGCCCAGGCTCTTTTTCCACTGAGGAAATGAGTACTTGAGTTTGTTTTGGTGATAAAATGAGAATACAAACAAAAGGCTTAGAAAATACCTGGCTGAATAATAAATGGTCAGTAAACAGAAATTATTATCATCTCAGACTTCTTTGCCTCTTGTTCACTGTACTTCATGCTTGCCTCCTTTCTGCTCCCTGTGAAAACGCTAAGAGAAGTTGGAAAAATAAGTTCATCCAGGACCTTGTAGATTTCATAAAAACTGGATTTTACCCTAAGAGGATTAAAGAAAAATATGCCTGGAACGCAATGGGCACTTAATAGCTAACAGTTGTTAAGTTCATGGCGTGTGACAGGCTCCAAGCTGTGTTATTCTAACCCAAACTTGGTTAATGTACATAACCTTTGAAATGTTTTATTCTTCAGCTGGAAAATCTGTCCCAGATCGCAATCTGGTAATGGCAGAATCAAGGTAAAAGATCAGGACCTGTAACTTGGGTCTGTTTGAATCTGTGCTTAATGACTGCACTCAAGACTGCCTCTGAATTTAAGTTTCTACATCGATTGTTATTAAATGTCATTTACAGATGTCCAATGCTCTGAACTCAGCATAGTTTCCTTGCCCCATTATTTCCGTCAATCTCTTAAGAGTTAATAGGCATACTGCAAATATCATGTTATAAATGACTACAATGTGTTGCAGTCAATCTGGAGCTCTTCTTCATTCCTAAAAGACATACTTGCTTTACTTTCCTATTGCTTTATTCCTGCTCTTCATCCACTTAAAATGCCATTCACTTTGTCAAAAATGACATCATATTTTCTGAGCACTACAAGTTGGCTTGTAGAAAGCGTTCCCCTTCAGGACTGTAATCTCATTTCATTCTCATTTCCTTCCCTGTGAGTCCTCCCTCCTCTGGTACCTCTGACTATTCAGTCTCCAGGATCCTTTCACTTACTGGTGCTTTCACTTTCTCTTAAGAGAAGGGAAGCTATTTTTTCACTTTTAGTTAATTATTCATTTAACATTTAGATTATTTAACTGATACCTAAAAATATATCTAATCGAGTATCGCGATGTTGGATATGTATACATTGTGTAACGTTTAAATCACTGTAAACAACTCCGTGTATCCTTTCTGAATGCTAAAACATTCAAAATCTTTTCTTTTTTAAATTTACTGTAGCTTTGATAGCCATCCTACTGTGCAGCAGCGCATGGGAACTTCTTGTTTCTAACTTCGTACCCACTGATTAACCTCTCCCCATCCCTCCCTGGCCCTGAACCCCCAGGCCTCTGATAACCACCATTCCACTCTCAGCACAAGTGAGATCCTCAGGCAGTTACCATTTTGTGCCTGGCTTACTAACATAATCTCCAGTTCCATCCACGCAGCGAAGGAGCTATGCAGTACTGTGTATTCTTTACCTCAGTACGTGTCGCCCTGTAGCACAAACGTCCATATTGCTTGAGAGCTCTCGCTGGAATGACAAGCAAGCGGGAGACTGGGCAGAACCTCAGCGGGAAGATGGAGGGTGTGTGGGCTAGCATTCTTTACAGGTGAACCCCAAAAGCTTTCGCCACGAGCAGGGAGGGGACATGAACAGTAGTGAACGGACCGCTGGTGCAGCTCACCTGGGCCAGCAGCCCCAGCCAGCCTCTTCCGGGGTCTCGGCATGGTCTGTCTGCAGCGGGTGAGGCGCAGAGGATTCTGGAATCGACCAGGAGATACCAGAAGCACCTCTAGGGGCCGGGATATAGCTCAGCGGCACCGCGCCTGCCTGGCAAGCGCGAGGTCCTGAGTTCGATTCCCGGTACAAAACCAAAAGGACACCTCTACCACTCTCCAAAACCTGCGCGGAGCAAGCTGGAGGAGAGCGAGAAAGGCCAGAGGCGTCCAACCTTGGAAGAATAGTCCACGGCGCCTAAACCGTGCCACCCCCGCCTCGCAGGGCCGCCCCTAAGCGCTGCAGCGCGCTGCGAGCGCCGGCAGCCGGAGGCGCATGCCCGGGACGTCACGCTAGGAGCGCCTGCAGCGCCGCGCTAGGATCTCTGGGAGCTGTAGTCCCCGCGCGCCGCAGCCGTCCGCGCCGCGGAGCGTCTGGCAGAGAAGCGGTCCAGAGTGCCCCGGGACGTCTGGCGCTGGTTTGCCCAGTGCAGCTGCGCTCTCTCAGGGACTTGGTTGCGCAGAGGCGATGGTACTGTGGTGCGGTTACGGGCGCCTCGGGCTGCGCTTCAGCTGCCTGTGCGGCGGCGTCGGGAGTCGCGCGCAGGCTCGCCGCCAGCGCTGGACCGCCTGCATCGACCGTAAGGGCCTCCCTGCGCGAGAGGACGGGGGTCAGGGGTCGTGGGTGAGGGGTCGCGGTCTCCGCGCCCTGCGCTTCCCGCGGCCCCTGCCTGGCTGGCTTCGGTGGCCCCGGACACTTCCACCCTGCCCCGCCTCTCCGGACTCGGCAGTCGCGCCGGGACCCTACCAGTGCACCTCCGGGTGCCTGGCGTAGTCGGGGAGCTGGGTGCTGTTGGTGATCGATAAAGCTCCCGTTGATACAGAAGTTTTTTGTAATTTAATACCTACAGGTATAAAACACATATTGTTGAATCTCTTGCAGGAGAAATACTGCAATTGGGAATCTCCATCAGGCTATAAGGCAGGATGTTTTTTAAAACTCCTTCTGGAGGTGTTACCTTGTTCTGGTACTTAGAATTTGGTAAGAAAAAAAGAAACAGAGAAAGAAAGAAAGAGAGAGAGGAGAGGAGAGAGGGAGAGAGAAAGAAAGAAAAAAATTGTCTTGGCATCAAGTAAGTATGAGTATTTCCCACGGATAATGGTGTGACTTCAGCCATTGAGACACTCTTTCACTTTTTTAAAAGAAATTTTATATTCTTTGAAGTTTTATTTCAATTTATATATATATGTATCTCTCATGGAATATTCTGAGAACTTGTGAAACTCAGACATATTTAGAATTAAGAGGGGAGTGACCAGAACCTGGAAAACTGACCACTATTGTCAGAATAAGTGTGTGAAAGGCTTTCCACTAGGCGGTGAGTTACACAATAATATAAACCACATGTCTTATGTACACTGAATCTACATTCTGTAGATGCAGAGATAAGAGAATCTACATTCTCTTGATGTCTAGCATACAACATATCTAGTGAAATTAGCTTAATAAAGGAGTAAGTGTTCATTACTATTAAATTCTAATTAGTCAAGTGAAAGGAAGTTGTCGTATATTCATGTATCAGATTAGTTGGTGGGCTGAAGGTATAGCTCAGCATAGAGCATTTGTGTCTGTACTCGAGGCCTGGAGTTCAGTCCCCAATACTGTAAGAAATAAAGCTAATTGATGGTTGACACATATATGTAATTGTTGATTAACATCTTTATTTCATTGCCTATTTTAATGTTAATTTTTAATTAAGATTTATTTTTCTTCTATGCCGTGTATATTTGTTGTGTATAATTTGTCTCATAGGAAATTTGCTCACAGTCTAATTGCGAATGGACTTTACAGTGGCCTAAGGTTTTAAGATGTCCCTTCCTGACATACTTGAAGTTGTGCAATCAATCATTTCAAAATCAGAACTGAACAGCCTGATCCCTTGTCCAGTCCTTTTGCACTACAACTTTCTGCGACTAAGTATTCTTTGAACACCAGGGTTCTCAATTAGAACTCAGTTCTCTAGTTAATTTTCTTTCTTGGGTGCATTTAAAAATGCTTATATTGTTCAGAGGTTTGTGGGGTTTTGTTTTGTGCTTACACTTCAGTTGCTATATAACATGTTTCCTCATCTCACTTGGTTTGTTTTCATATGCAGCTTTGCCTTTTTAGCGTGTACGTGCTGTACCTTGAACCATGCCAGTGACTCTGGGCAAGTTAATGAGCCCAATTGTTTGATTTGTTTTTTTTTTCTTTTTTGCACCACCAGGGATTGAACTCATGACCTTGTGCTTGCTGGGCAGGCACTTAGACCGTTGAGCTAGATCCCTAACCCTGATTTGTTTTTATAGTGTATTTTTTCTGTCGATGTAAGTGTGTTAGTCACCATGCTTTGGTTGTTTGAACTACTTAGGAAGTAGAAGTTTGCTCCACCAAATAAAAGAAAGATAAAGATTTCTTAATATTTATTGAGCTCTTGTTGGGATCAAAATTTTGTAGCATTTCATTTTATATTTTTGTATTAGCAATTATGTCATCCTTTTTGTGAATGAACTATTCATCTTTGGAACCCCAGCACTACTATATTGCAGATGCTCAATAAATATTCATTCGTTTTTTAGAAAATAACTTTATTACACATTTATTAAGTATTTAGTATTTATTGGTATTGTTAGGAATCAAATCCAGGGCCTCATGCATGTGAGGCAAGCACTGTACCACTCACTGTGCTGCATCCCCAGCCCAATAAATGTTTTTTGGGGTGATCTTTGAACTATAATCCATAGCAGTATTTGTGCAATTGCATGAAAAAAAAATGTAATCATTCTGTACTGCAAACATTTGTTAATTTTAAAAAATGATCTGTACCCTCCAATGAAGGAATCATGACTTGTTTTGCCCTAACCATATTCCTAAAATAGGTTTCTGCCCTGGGCTTCTTCAGGAAGCCTAATCTTGGGTCCTCACAACTCTTCATTTCTGAGTTTCTCTTTTGAATGAGTGGTACCCAGGTTTGCCCCAGAGAAGCAGACCCTGCCACCTGCATTTGTGTTCTGTTAGGAGTATGCATCACTGGTAGGCACTTAAGTAAACTGTTGTCTAGTATAGCCCCATAGTCTTCTTTAGTGCTTATTTGGTCAATAATAATGACCAGTGTTTCAGTATTGAAAGATGACACTTTAGGAAGTAATACAAGGATGGAACTAGAGGTCATCATGTTAAGCAAACTAAGCTAGACTCAAGACAAATATCACGTTTTTCCCAGGTACGTGGAATCCAAAAAAAGACAACATGAAAGGAGAAAAGAGACTATTATTACAGAAGAAGAGGGAAATAGGGGAGAATGATGAGAAAAGGAAGTTAAACGAGACTGTGATGCTGGTGTGGCTTTACTGAATTGTGAAAATAGGTTACAAAACAATACATGTCATTGTCAGTTTTTTATTTTATTTTTGTTTTTGCGGCACCGGGGATTGAACTCACGACCTTGCGCTTGCCGGGCAGGCGCTTAGACTACTGAGCTAGATCCCCAGCCCTCAGTTTTTTATTTTAAAAATACATCAATATGTAGAACTAATCAAGGAATCATCTGGAATAGTGTTAATTTATGTGTTTTTTTCTTTTTCTCGGGATGAGATGCTAAGCACATTTTTCTTTTTATAAGTAGTTTTTGACTTGTTCTATTACAAACTTTTTTTTTTTTTTTTGGCA
>RJWT010029012.1:0-15052 GCA_004365215.1 Cuniculus paca | reverse complement strand
GATCTATAAGACAGTCTCAGTCTTTAAGAAGTGAAGCTTAGGTGGAAATCCTTATAGTACAGCTAAAAGATAAGTAAAATACAAAATAATATAAATCACTCATTACTTGATAATATTCCTTAAATTTGTTTTACCTTTATAGACATGTATAATATTTATAGTGTGTATAATGACAGGTCAACAGTGTTTTTAACCAGAATGCCACCGATAACCAAATAATTCTTTGAGAGCTACTGCTGACTATAAGCTAACAACAAGGAATAAGAGAAAATAGGGAGAAGAAGAAGAGAATTAGGGGCCAAGAATGGCAGTTTGTAAAGAAAAGAAAAAGATATATTTGGTGGAAAGTACTGTATAGATATGTTTCAGTAATCAGGGCCGAGTGAGCTTTAGAAATCACAAGTTATATTGAAACTCATCTGATGGAGAAAATAAAGTAGAGATTGATAGCAGTAAATCTAATGATAGAGCATTTGAAATAATTTCTGATTCATCCTTCACTATGATCACAGCCTTTTGAGCCATGCCAACTTTAAAAAATATATAGAATATGAATTCGTTCTTATGGTTAAATCATCTTAGGAAAATAAAATATGAATTTCTTTTTTTTTTTTTTTAGTGTCTCTGCAAGATATAACAATGAGAAAAGCTTTCCGAAGTTCTACAATTCAAGATCAGCAGCTTTTTGACCGCAAGACTTTGCCTATTCCATTACAGGAAACATATGATGTTTGTGAACAACCTCCACCTCTCAATATACTCACTCCTTATAGGTCAGTAGGTTAATAAATAAGATCTGTTGTTTATCTTCTACTTCAGAATTAAATGCTAAATCCCTAAACATTATTTTATTGGACTTTTGGCCAACACAGAGAGCCCTCCCTACCTTCCTTCAGAAAATCTTTGCTTCATTCACTATAGGTGAGTCCCTAAGGTTCTGTTATACAAATAAAGTCAGGACCTATTTAAGGGAGTTATTTTGACAAGTATTATTAAGAAAAACCACCAGCACACATAGTAATATGAAGGGTCGAGGAGTTTTTAATGTCCTTTTAATTTTTAATCTGATGAAAAATAAACAGCTAATAAATTTTAGCATTTTTGCTTCTAGCTACTCTTGACATATTTGTTAAGTTTTTGCATAAAAAAATATATATTATCTGTTTTAAAAATGCTTTTTACCCCTGGAATTAGCCATTTTTGGAGTTCTTTCATGATTTGTCCAGTTGGTAATTTAAGATGCACCACACATATCTTGAATAAAATGGTATTCAAATAGTTACTTGAAACCATAAATCAGTATGCAGGTCATTGGGCATAAATGTTACTGTTAGGATGACTGTTAGGTAGTCTCTTTTGAATTTAGTAAGATAATAAAGAGTCGTGGCAGAAACTAAAATTTCTCTTCTAAATGATGTTAGTATTTTTTCAGACTTTTAACTGTAGCAGAATTATTTGTAATTATTGAAATTTCTCAAAGGACTTGTATAAAATTTGGTATTCAGCAGAAGTTAAGGATAGAAGTTTCCCAGTTGCACTTTAATTAACTTTTATTAATTCCATCTCTGAAAAGTATCTGGTTTTCTACTTTCTTTAGTTTCCTTTCTGATTTGTAAGAAATTTTGTATTGCTGCAGTATTCTAGTTAGCAATATTTTAACATGGCTATATTTTATTAATGTGAGAAGTAAAACATTTCTTTAAAAAATTCTTTCTGTTCTCATTGCCTCTCTATCTTACTAATACATTTTAAATGATATATTGCAGAGATGATGGTAAAGAAGGTTTGAAGTTTTATACCAATCCTTCATATTTCTTTGATCTATGGAAAGAAAAAATGTTGCAAGATACAGAGGATAAGAGGAAAGAAAAGAGGAAGCAAAAGGTACTGAGGAGATTCTAAAATTAAAGTTATTTTTGTATATTTGTGTTTGTTTTATGTGTGAAACTATATTAATCCTGTACTTTTTGATAGTCTTATTTGGTTGGGTCTATATATGGAAACTTTTATAACTATAAAGATCACTAACGGGGGCAGGTAAGCAATTACGATTATTATAGTATGGTATAGTAGGTGCTGTAACAGGTATTCAGGTAGGGTTTGGGTAGCACAAAATAGCATCTGCTTTAGCCAGAAGAGAGGGTGGTAAACACTTGAAACAAAGCTTATGATGAATCTTGACGAATAATTAGGAATTGAGTGGACCAGGGAATAAAGGGGACTCCAGTACAAAGAAACAAGGGAATATTGTACAGATACTGGTAAAGTAAACAAGTTAAGCTAATACTTTCTTCCCATAGAGCTATCCTAAGAGTTTTCTAAATATTTTGGAAAGATTATATTCTTGCTGTATTTCTGTTATCTGTCTGCTGGGTTGTCATTTTCCACTAATAAAATTCACTTGCATTCGCTTTATTTCATTTTAATAATAACTGGAAATATAAAAAGAAGAAGCAAAATGAATTGAGGCAAAATTTTGAAGGGTACAAAGTCTGTCTTCATCATTCCTCTGTTTCTTCTATAGCTATCCTACTTTCCCCAATTCATAATGCCCTCTTGTTACCATACTCCTTGCTAGACAGTGCCTTCTGTGTTCTAGCCAGAGTTTGAAAGGTGGTGATTGGCAAGCTAAATTGTCTGTAGGCCTGTTTTGTTTGCCAAACACAGGAATTTTTAATTTTTTGAACTAGAATTCATTAGGTGGACTTGCCTATCTGGTTCATCAAATACTCCCATCTTATACCTGCCTGACTTCGTTCGTGTACACTATCATCCCTCTTTGGGTATTTGATATTTCAACACCTTCTATCCTGTGGAGGACACTTCTTGTTCCTGTTGTGTAAAGATCCTGTTTTCTGTTGAGTAGTACATTGTTTTTTTCAATATTGATGTTAGAATTTTGTTGTAACTTCATTTAAAAAAAATTAACGCTTAAAAATTTGGCTTTGTTTCATACATTTGCTATAGCAGAAAAATCTAGATCGTCCTCATGAACCAGAGAAAGTGCCAAGAGCACCTCATGACAGGCGGAGAGAGTGGCAGAAGCTGGCCCAAGGTCCAGAGCTGGCTGAAGATGATGCTAATCTCTTACATAAGCATATGGAAGTTGCTAATGGCCCAGCCTCTCATTTTGAAACAAGGTTTCTCTTTATTTGTTTATTTTTTTGTAAAGATTTGACAGTGCTTTATTTGTCATATTTTCACTTCTAAGTCGTGGGTCCTTGAACTGTTGAACAAAAGACCTTGTTGTAAATGTAAAGATGATTTCAAAACTGACCACTGAGTCTACTGAAATCTCACCTTGGGAAGATCATTTTCATACTTGAACTTTATTTTTGTCATTTGTAGAAACTGGTGGTTGGAGCGAATAATTTTTAAGGTTGTGTTAGCTTTCATCTGCAGTCTCAATTCCCTCTCAGTATTTCAGGCAGAGTCTGCTAGACTTTCATAATAAATAGGCTTGAGAAATTTTTTGAAGTATTACTGATTTTTTGCAAAAGTAAGAGTTGAGACAGGCTTCTGTTTTGTCCTTTTTCTGTTCTCTGGCTTCCAGTGCCACTTTTCCTACCTCAGATGTATCAGAACTATCAAACAAAATTATTAATCCTCGTTTGCAGAAATATAAACAGATCCTTTGCCTTTCTTACCGGCCAGGGGCCCCATCTAAGTAACATGCCACGATAGCAAACACGTTATACTGGCATATATCTCTGAAGAAATTCATTTGTGTATTGTCATGTTGATTTTTTAATGGAAAAGAACTTACTGTTTTCTTCTGAATAATACATGTATGTTATTGGCCAGAAGTGTAAAATATCTTGGCCTATTGTAAGAGGAGTATATATCTGAGGAGTATATATCTGTTTACTATTGAAACTGAAATTTGAGATTAAAAAATTAATAATCTGTAGACAAACATTTCTGCTACATAATGAAGGTATGTATCTGATCTGCTAAGGTAAATATAATTTCTCCTTTGCTTGTGCAGTCTGTTAAATCCAATTTTGTTCTCAACAGGCACTGCAATCATTAAATTCAAACCTTCACATAAGTAAGCTGGAGTTTTGCTTAAGTCTGATCTAGGTCACATGTTACTGTGTTACCCAGCTGTTTTCTGAATATTGTATTGTTGCACTTTTGAAACACTGAAAGGACAAAAGCAATGTATATAGCCATTTCTGTGGTGCTGGAATGGAGGTGGCCTTTTTCCTCGCTGCAAGACTTTAGAAGTCATAAGTAAGAAAACAAACTCAAGTGGTAGAAAATACAGTTTTTCATATTTTATCTGTCAGTGGCAGTTTCTTGTAAAGAAAAAAAATTAAATAGAGGGTGATAATTTTGAACATGATTTGCTACAAATTATTTTCATGTTTATAAGATTATGTAAGACTTAGTCCTGGGGCCGAGGATTTAGCTCAGTGGCCTAAGCACCTGCCTGGTAAGCATGAGGTCATGAGTTCAATCCCTGGTGCCGCAAAGAAAAAAAAAAAAAGACTTAGTTCTTATGAATCAAATTGGTATTCTATCTAAAATAATAAAACAAATCTAAACTAGTTGTAATGGTAGTCACAATAAACCTAATTAACAAGGGAAAGTTCCAGTGTGAATAGTGTTTTGTATTTTAAAAGTAGTATTAATGTAATAAATTCCCTTAAGTTTTTAAAAAGTAGTTAAAATACCAACATTCAAAGGATAAACTTTGGCCAGGGATATAGCTTGACAGCATGGCGCCTACCTGGCAAGTGTGAGGTCCTGAGTGCAATTTCCAGTACCAAAAAAAAAAAAAAAAAGATAAACTTTATACTTTTTTTCTCCAATAGTTCAAGAAAAATACACTTATATTGTATATATTTCTTTCAGACCTCAAACGTATGTGGATCATATGGATGGCTCTTACTCACTTTCTGCCTTGCCATTTAGTCAGATGAGCGAGCTTCTGACTAGAGCTGAGGAAAGGGTCTTAGTCAGACCACATGAACCACCTCCACCTCCACCCATGCATGGAGCAGGAGATGTGAAACCCATACCTACCTGTATCAGGTATGTTGGGATGAGAATGTGCTGTTTTATCTTAGTGGTCAATAGCCTTTATTTTTAAACACTCAGATAGTAAATATTTTAGGATTTCTGGGTATATGGTTTTTGTTAAAATTGCTCAATTCTTTCAGTGTTGTATGAAAGCAACCATATACATACACAAATGAATGTGTTGTATTTCAGTAAGACTTTACTTACAGAAACAAGGAGCTGGTCACATTAGATGTGTGGGATGTAATTTGCCATCATGTAATTAGAGCTGACACATCCTCCTGGGAAATTCTGGCTAATAAGAATTTAAAGACTAAAGTGTGTTTCATTTTACTATAGCTCTGTTATTAAGCATATCATGTATAGTGTATTAAGAAAAAGCGAGAATTTTTTGAAATGCAGTAAAGGTCTAAGAAAAAAACTAAAGATTTGGTTATGAATGTTAATTTGATATTAGGAAAAATATTTTAAGAACTTCAAAAGCAATAGCCAGTTGCTTATAATGATCTTTCAATAAAGCAATTTTGAATTTCATCTGGTTATCTAAATTATAATTTTTTAATAGAAAAAGATTAAAGAAAATTTCTAATAGAGAACCAGAAATCAGCATTACAATTTTCAGTTAAAAAGCCAGCCTTCTACTACTGACTCATTTGATGTTCCAGCCTCTGGAAGACAGATGTAAAATTCCTTTGTGGTTTTTAATTAGCTGTCATTGACTTCACTGAAATGACATATGATGAATCTTCATAGCTGCAGTGTACATACAGCATCGTATTAGCCATGAGCATTGTTCCAGTATTGCAATATGAAAAGTGTTGAGTGTAGAATTGAGCATTATATTTATCGAAGTAAGCATAAAATGCTTGCGTGGACATGAAAATTGCATGAGATGATGGGATCATTTTGAATATTACAAATCAAAACATCACCCACTAGTTTTCTTATTGATGTACTTTTAGTTCTTATTTCTTTTGAAATAGTGTTGAAGAATTTAAAACTTCTGCAGGAACATGTTAATTTGTCTACTTTGATGTAATTACCGATAGTCATTTACAGTTTCTCTGGTTTCTTCATTTAGTTTTCCTGTTTTAATAACTTGCTAGGATCTCTTTATCATTTCAGTTCTGCTACAGGTTTGATAGAAAATCGTCCTCAGTCACCAGCTACAGGCAGAACAGCTGTGTTTGTGAGCCCCACTCCCCCACCTCCTCCACCACCTCTTCCATCTGCCTTGTCAACTTCTTCATTAAGAGCTTCAATGACTTCAACTCCTCCCCCGCCAGTACCTCCCCCACCTCCACCTCCAGCCACTGCTTTGCAAGCTCCAGCAGTGCCACCACCTCCAGCTCCTCTGCAGATTGCCCCTGGTGTTCTTCACCCAGCTCCTCCTCCAATTGCACCTCCTCTAGTACAGCCCTCTCCACCAGTAGCTAGAGCTGCCCCAGTATGTGAGACTGTACCAGTTCATCCACTCCCACAAGGTGAAGTCCAGGGGCTGCCTCCACCCCCACCACCGCCTCCTCTGCCTCCACCTGGCATTCGACCATCATCACCTGTCACGGTTGCAGCTCTTACTCATCCTCCTTCTGGGCTACATCCAACTCCATCTACTGCCCCAGGTCCCCATGTTCCATTAATGCCTCCATCTCCTCCATCACAAGTTATATCTGCTTCTGAGCCAAAGCGTCACCCATCAACCCTACCTGTAATCAGTGATGCCAGGAGTGTACTACTGGAAGCAATACGAAAAGGTAATTTCTCAGGCTCATGGAAGCCATTGCTATGGCAGCATTGAAAATTTTCTAAATACTTAAGACAATAATGCATTTCTCATTAGAAAATTGTAAGTGATCCTATTCTGCTTAAATAGCATTTAGAAAGTAAAGCTAGATCCAACTTATATTTTAAATCATTTTCAAGAAATACAAATAGAATGATTTTATTTCCGTATTTAGTAAGGATTCTTAAAATTTTGAGTGAGGTATATAAAGTATCAGACTTAAATGTTATAGAACATTTAATTAAAATCTTTTATGCTTTATATAAATGTTAACCCCTTTAAAAATATTTTCTTCAGTGTTAAAGCTGTTCATTTGGTTTATCATTGACATTTATTTTACCAGATTCCTTACCAGGGTTAAAGTTTTCCCTTAGTAAAAAAAGAAAGACTTCTCATATTTATTCATTTATTCAGTCAGCATTTCCTAAGCAGCTATTATATTCCAAGCACCAAGACTATAGAATGAATAGTGGTGCCTTTCCTTTAATTACAGGATATAGTAAAACCACAGAAAATATATTTAGCAGTGTTTAATTTATTTGACCATAGAAATTATAGAAAAAATGTCTCACCTGGTTAACTTTTTAGGGAGTGCAAAGTGGAGAGGTACCACAGACCATGATGGGTAAACTGTAGATACCACAAACTAATTCATGGATGGTAACAGTGAAAGATTGGATGACCTTTAAAAGTGATTCCTTCAAATTCTTTTTTAGTAGCTCTTACTTTTTTATTTCCCAATTAGTAGTATTTCTTATATGTACTTGATTTAACATCAGAAAGATGAATAATACCTAGTATTTAGCATTTTGATTTAAAATGAGTGGTTTGCATTTACTAATCAGGTATTCAGCTACGCAAAGTAGAAGAGCAGCGTGAACAAGAAGCTAAGCATGAACGCATTGAAAATGATGTCGCCACCATCCTCTCTCGACGTATTGCTGTGGAATATAGTGACTCAGAAGATGACTCAGAATTCGATGAAGTAGATTGGTTGGAGTAAGAAAAGTGCATTGATATATATTACAAAACAGAATGCAAATGTCCTTTGTGGTGCTTGTTCTTTGAAAATGTTTGGTCATTCTAGTGTTTTGCTTTCTATTCCTTATAATAAATAACCCCTTCCTCCATGATTTTTGGTTTCTAAGAAGAAAAGTATTAGCATACAATTCAAACTAAATGTTTTACAGTGGCTTATCTTGTCCCCCCCCGCCCGAAAACATATAATTTGGTCCAATAAACAACTAAGTATTAAGCATGGACAGCTGTCATTAGAATAGCAGATTCAGTTTTTTGATATATGTTAATTGTGTACTTTGTGAATTTTAATTTAAAGAAAGCAACCGAGGTTGAAATCTTGAGGGCAGCTGTATCTATTAATGAGCCTTATTCCATTTCCTGATGTTTTAAAAAAAGAAACACTGCCTTGAATATATGAGTACACTCAGAAAGTACATTTAGCTTGTAGTGTTGAATTCTCTTTAAGGAATGCTTAAAGTTTTTTATTATTTTATTGTTTTAAATACTTGCCTTATTTGAATGTTTAGCAGTACACTTTTCCCACGTACATATTGTGTGGTATGATTTTGCTTGCCTATAGGAGTTCAAAATTTTTTTTCATGTGAAATACTCTGAATTAAACATCCATGTAACTTACATAACTGTTAAGAATAACAGTCTGATTTAATAAATGATTCATTTTAAAAGTTCATGGGTTTCGCTCTTTGAGTAAAATTATTTTGAAAAGTTCATCAAACACTGTGAAGTAGGCCCTAAGTATATAGACAATAAATGAAAATGTGAGAAACAGCTTCATCAATATAATCTCTTAGTTTTGAGTATTCACGTTGTCCAGTATTATACAGTAGTTTTATGTTATTTTTTCCAAAGCTTACAAAGTCTTTATTTCTCTTTATGCTCTTAAAATCTCAACTTGCCATCTAATTTCAGTATACTGTACCTCAACATTATATGTATGTTTTTTAATGGTTTTTCTTGAGACAGGGTCTCTCTATGTAATCCATGCTGCCATCAAACTCACTATGTAGCCCAGGCTGGTCTCGCACTCACAGCAGTCCTCTTGCCTCAGCCTTCCAAGTGCTGGGATTACAAGCATGCACCATCACGCCTGGCAACATGTTTTATAATGATAAAATAAGTTGTCAGATTCAAAGGTGGAAGGGAAGTGTCATTAAAATCAGCCTAGTTTAAAAAGATGAAATAAGGTTTGGGTATGTTTATCTTAAAAGTAACTTACAGTCTTCAGCCTTGCCTGTATATATGCCTTTCACAGTACAGTTTCAGCTCTTCCCATCAAGAGATGAGCTATATTGTCTCTCCTTTGAATTTGGGTGCCTTTAAGACTTGATTTAATCAATAGCATATGACAAAAATGATATTCTAAACCTAGACCCCAAGGTGTTTTGTAAGCCAGGCATGGTGGCACATGCCTGTAATCCCAGTACTTTGGGAGGCTGAGGCAGGAGGATCATTGAAAGTTCAAGGCCAGCCTGAACTGCATAGCGAGACCCTGTCTCAAAAAGACAAAAAAAAAAAAGTCTTTTAAGCTTTGACCTCACTGTCAGAGTCTGTCTCTTTCCTGAGGATGAGTGCAGAGTAGCCTTCCTGAAGATCAGAAACCTCATGGGGAGAGCGAGTCATCCCTGGTGAGACCATCTCACCTGCTGGCTGACAGGTGAGCAAGCCAGCTCATCCCAGCCACTGACCTATAAATTTATTGAACAAAAATAACTGCTTGTTGTCTTACACCTAAGTTGTGAGGTGAGGGAGGTAGCATTATTGTGGGAATACATAATTGGCACATAAGGTCAGTTGGTAAGTTTGATAATTTAGGGGTTATTTGGCAAATAACTAATGACCTATGATTTTTGTTAAATAGAAATAAACCAACTTCAGTTGGGGTTAGCAGTTCAATTTGGATATAAAAATATTCATAATGACTTTAATAAAAGATTTTATTTGCTCTTTTGGGTAGCTTAGCATAGTAGAACTTTTTATAAAGATCAACTGTGGCCAGGTAACCAAAACATACTGGTACTGTTTTGGGAACAGTTAAAGGTGGTACAAAAGGAAATGGGTGAATGTTTACTAATGTGAAAGTAGCATAGTAAAGCCCAGACATATGCACCTAAATAGTTTATGGTAGATTTAGTTTTGTTTTTCAGACCATGCCTAGAAGATAAAAAAGTACCTTCAGACTGAAGAGGCCAGATTATAGTGTGTATTTTTAAATCCAAATAACTGTTGAGTCTGGATACTCTAACTTGCTGAGAGAATTTGGGAACAAACCATTTGAGGAACAGTTTCATTACCATAGGAAGAATGAAAGTTACTGGGTAATGATTCTTATTGAATTATTTTATTGTTCAATGAGGTTATACACAAACATAAAGAAAAATATAATAAATCAGGTACCATGAGGAAATAATTGGCCTCACTTGAGTTGAGGTCACTCATACCATCATTTTACCAAATCCAGCAAATACTTTGTAGTTAATTTATTTAATCATTATTCTGTTATGTACCTCCTTGAAACTCACTTACCCTTTGGTTTTTGTGAAAGTATTCCTCCCTTTCTTCCTGATAATGGTGAGACAAGAGAGAAAAGAGCAAAATACCTAGCAGTAGTAGTGTTTGGGATGAAATGCAGTCATTGTGAAGAGAAAGGGAGTTTCTCTGTATCTTTCTCTACAGGATATTGGTAAACTTCAGATTTATAAACTATTTTAAGCTATCACCACTGTGTTTTATAACAAAATCAATTTGGGAAGATTGGATGACTTCTAAAACATTTGCATATTATAGATGTTTATTAAAAGATAGATAAGGATAATACCCTTTTGGGTTGTGTTGTATAAATTAAGAAACACTTCCCTCTATTTCTACTAATAGAAATCTCTTCCATTTTCTTCAGTAACCATCTCACATTCATATTTTTAGGAAGTCTCTGATTACCACAGCTGGAGTTCATATTTCTTCTGAATTTCTACACTTCTTTTATTATAAGCTATCATCAATACCATACTATCTTGCATGGTATTTAGTACCTAGTTCAGTGTGCAGATAAATTACTTGAAAGACAGTTGGGGCATTGTATTAAATGGGCAACTCACAATCTCTTTTTTTAAATAGATTCAGAAATACCTCCTGTTTCATTGCGGCCTGTCTTGGGGTCTTATAATTATTTCTTCCTAATTACTGCTATTTTTAAAAATTTCTTTCTCCACTAATCTCAGTAAGAGTTGATATAAAATTAGTTCTAATTTCATCAAAACTATGTGTGTGTATTTTAATAAATGGAAATTGCAGGAATTACTTTGAGAAAACAGTGAAAATTATTAAGCCATTTATACCAAAGATCAGGGTTTTTTTAATTTTTACATGAAATTCATATATGCTACCTAGAAAAATTTGAAGAACAAGAATTTGAAAACATTTCATTATGTTCCTTTGTTATGGGCATTCCAAGACTGGATCACTAGACATTGAAGGGTTAATATTTCTGTTGTCATTTCTTAGAAAGCAAGACTGACCATGTTTTAATTTAGTAAGAATTTTCATAACTTACTTTCAAAACATAAACATAACTTTGCCTTTAATAAATATACTACTGCTATTTTTTATTTTCCCCTGTATTTTTCCTTTTTTCTTTTTGCGGCACCGAGGACTGAACTCATGACCTCACGCTTGCCAGGCAGGTGCTTAGGCCACTGAGCTAGATCCCCAGCATCCCTTATATTTTTCTTGGTGCCAGCTTTTTAAAAAAAAATCTTAAACTGAAGTAAAGATAAAATTAATTATTCAAAGCTTCTGACTAGTTTGAGACATTTCTTTTTGAATCCATTACTCTGGCATGTTCACTTAATGAAAAATGCAAATTAATGCACTTATTCGTTATGCAAAATCAGACTTTAAAGGTAACTTTTCTGTGTTGAACTAATGAAATGGAATATCAAATTATGAAATTTTTAAATTGTATAAGTGTAATTAATCAAAATCATTTTACTGAAGCCAAATGGAATACATAGACCCTTGCAATACAAAGAATACACTTTTTTCTCCTTCTACTTACTGGTGTATTAAACAAATTTATGTTCTCCCCGGCTTGGTGTAGCATGCAGCTGTAATCTCTGGTTTTTTTTTTCAAGTCTTAACATCGATGCTCTGAATAAAGAATGAATACCAGCCTTGAATGGACATTTCAGATACTTCTTTTAAAAGGCTAATTGTCAATACCTTTTTCTTATTAATGTGAGGCCAGCTGCTCTTTTTTTTCTTTTAGAAAAAAAATGTACAAAGTCATCTTTTTAGAATATTTATAAAGAATATTTATAATTTCTTCTCTTTTCTGTGAATTTGGTAATAATTTTGAAATTTTCTAGTATTTACATAAATGTGGTCCTTATGGATGTAGTGTGTATACTCAAAGACTTTTTGATAAAATTTCCTATTCATCCATCCTGCCTTTGGACTAACTTTTTCAATGCTGCTCTTTTAATGTAGCACATGGATGTCTCCAGGAATAAAATTCCCCATCCACCTCTTTAAAACACAGTATGTTTTGTAATATAACAGCTGTTGTTACTTACAATATCTCTTTCATCTGTAACTATGAAAACCATTATGAACACTTTTAACTTTAATAAAAATACATAGGAACTCTTTATCTAGACCATTCCAGGTAATGGAGCACATCTACTGTTACTAATATGTATCTAGTATATATTTATTATATGTGATAAAATTTTTTTGTTGGCTATAGGATTTTGAGGGTACTGGGTATTGAGGTAACAACAGTGAATATACAGAGCCATATTTTCTGAGTATACAAATAAATTAACAAAGCACAATGGATGTTATGTTTGAAAACTAACAGCGCAGACTTTACCAGCAGAGCAAACTTAGTGTAAGAAGTCAGAAAAGGCCTCCAACACAAAATAACATGAAAGATTTGAGGTGTGCCCAGATAGACAAAGGGTGGAGTGAGGTAGAGAATCTCCCAGGCAAAAGAAACAGGTGTGTGAATATCTGAAAATGCTTGGTCCAAACCATGTAAGAAATAGAACAGCCAGAAATAAATCACAAAGGTAAGCAGGAGCAAATCATGAGAGGGTCTTCAGAACCACATGAAGGAGTTAGCATTTTATTCCACAGGCAATAAAATTGAAGAAATAATGTATTAGTGTTTTGGAAAGCTAACTGGTGACTGCAGAGTGCTAAATGAATTAGAAGTCTACACAGAGGTTAAAGGGTGTTAGGCTGCTAGAATAAGTGACAGATGATGGGGGTAGTTAGGGAGGCAACAGAGAAGACAGATAAAATCCAAGAGATTTAGAATATACTAGATATGGTCACTGGAGAAGAAAGAGTCAGGGATGTCGTCTAGGGTCCTTGGCTTACCAGTCTAGGAAATGTTAGCAGAAAAGCAGGTTTGGGAGGATGAGTTTGGGACATAAGGGAAAGAAAAGACCACTGATGTGATTAGAGAAAGGAATTAATTTTTTATTTGTGGCAGGAACGAGAAAAGGATATGAGGGAGCAGTTAAAATTGAAGGTAATGGTGTTCTAAAATTAAGAAATTGTTATCTGTACCCTCTTTGAAGTAGATGACTACATTGTTCAGGGTGATCGGCAAACAGAACAGATGTCAACAGTTTTAAGATAGGTAGACCTTTTGAAATGGCTGTTGAAAAAATGAGAACACTTTTTTAGGGAAATAGGAAATGATCAGACAGTAATGAAGCAATTGCTGAGAATGCTGGCCATGAATTTATAGTGGCTCAAATATGAATATGTGATTTTTTTTTATTCCAGCAGTTTGAAGACAATTGCCAGAGGGAGTTAAATTCATTGAATTGGGGGTTTTGAGGGGGATGGAAGTTCTAGGGATGCTTAATACAATCCTATGATGAAATTTCTGTGTCAAATTTCTTCTCATTTGCTATAATGTTAGTTTGATCTCTTTTTCCCATTAAGTAATTCATAGGTTTTTCTGGATTATAAAGTCATGAAAGTAAATCTTCCTATCTTTGTAGAATCTCATTCCCCCTCCCCTAAATTCAGCTTCATCTTGGTATTCTTGCTACTTAGGTTATTATATAGTCTCTCCTACTTTCCTGTTACAACTGAAGAATTTCTGTCTTACTCCCATTTTAAAATGCTTAGCTACCCTTGATTCATTTATCTTTAAGGTCTAGAAATCTTGCTTCTAAATATTCTGTCAAAGATACTTCTGCCAGAAAGGTTATGTAAACTGGACATGGTGGCACACGCCTATAATCCCAGCACTCGGGAGGCTGAGGCAGGAGGATCATTGCAAGTTCGAGACCAGCCTGGGCTACAAAGTGAGCTCAAAGCCAGCCTGAACTGCATAGTGAGACCCTGTCTCAAAAAAGACAAAAACAAACCAAAACAAAAAAAAAGTTGTATAATTTAAAACAAAGGAAAGCTCTTTGTGACTTTGTGTTGGTCTCTTTCATGTGTGTTATCATCTGCCTCATTACTCTTATAGGTAGGAATCCTTTTTGTTTCGAAGACAGTGCTCAGCTTAAATAGTAAATATTCTCCTATTAATTTTTGCTTTTAGAGCATATTTAAATGAAGCCAAATTTTTAGATTTAGTTCTTAGATTAATTTTTTCATAGCTCTTTGGCAATAAACTTTTACCCTTAGTAACCCTTCTCAGAAATGTCTGGCATACAGTCTCAGCAAAAGAATAGGGATCATTTATTAAGAACTACTTACCATTTTTAATAAAAATAACTCAAAAAGGACCTATTAACCAAATACTAGGCTTTTTATCTTGATATCAAAAAAGACTGACTCATTTATTTTGTTTGGTTGTTTAACATTTTTTTGTGTGAAAAATGCCTACAGGAAAAGTACATACCAAACATTTTCAGCTTAGTAATCTGTGTAAGCACCATCCAAGTCAAGAGAGAATATTACTGCCACTCTAGTCTGTCTTTTGCCACCTCCTAATTGCCATCCTTTTCTCTCATTCTAACCTCAGGTTCATATACTATCCTCACTTTGTTTCTATGTAGACTTCTTCTTAAGCTTGTATTTCTCAATAATATTGTTTTATTTTGCCTATAATTTGGACTTCATATAGTAAATCTTCATCACATAGTTTTTGTATCTGACTTCTTAAAATTTTGTGAGATCATGTCACATTCTTACATGTAACTGTTTTGTTCATTTTCATTTCTTTATAGTAGT
>RJWT010029011.1:0-15052 GCA_004365215.1 Cuniculus paca | reverse complement strand
ACCCTGAAGGTGGGGGGGGGGTGGCCTGTGTACAATTTAAGGGTAGAAAAGAGGCTTGCCTTTTGCTCTTTTGCTCTGGCTACTGCCTTGAAGTGTTGCCCCAGTGCCATGCCACTCTGCTCTGGAGCCAGCTGATTATGGACTGAAATCTCCAGAAACTGTGAGCTAAATAAACCTTTCCTTGCTTCACTTTGGGTGTCAGGTGTTTGTCTCAGCAACGAAGGAAAAGTAGCCAATACATAATTTGGTACCAGTGGAGTGGGGTTGTTGCTGTGACTGCACCTGACCATGTGGTTCAAGAGCCTTTGGAAATGGCTTGTGGGAAGAGTTTGGAAGGGTTCAGAGCTGTTGCCTGAATGCATAGAGCTGGGACAGCTTAGGCTGTTCTGTAAGGGAGATTCTGGTCAGAGCTCAGGAGACCAGAAGGCTGATAGAGAGTCTGCCAGTAAAGACAAGGCTCAAGAGGTTTCTGCTGAGAAGAAGGACTGTACTGGGTGTTGGACTCCAGTTGATGTATGTTATGTCTTGGCAGAAAGTTTGTCTGCATTTTGCTCATGTCCAGAGACTTTGCCTGAGACTGAGATTAAGGATGGTGGACTGATTAATCTGGTGGAAGAAATATCAAGGCAGTCAAATGTTGAGGCCGTGGCATGGCTATTGTTGGGGGCTTTTAGCCAGATTTATATCACAAATCAAGAACACAGAGCCCAGCAAGGTGATTTAAAATGTGAGTTTGGCCAGAAAGGAAGCTCCAATAAAGTTATGGACTGTAAAGTTAAAGTTGAGAGCTCGATTGCTGAGGAACAGAGAAATAGAAAAGATGGCCTGAAGGCAGTGCAAAAAGCAGTAAGTCTTGAACCTTTGCAACCTCCAAACTGTGAAGGTGAAAGACTGCTTTGAGGAGAAAGCCTCAGAGCACCATGTTCCAGAGTGGCGGCAGAGGCCCCAAGAGGTTCCAGAATGGCGGCGACATAGAAAATCTGTTCCTCACAATCAGGTTCAGAGTGCCCAGCGATCCAGGCACTTGACCCCTATGGCCAAGAGAGAGGAAAGCCTGGCTACTGCTCCAGCTAGCAGCAGATCTCAGCATCATCCACGTGGTGCTGGTTTTAGATGCATGCAGAGTGCACAAGCTCAGAGGTTAAGAAGGCTTCCACCCTGATTTCAGAGGGCCTGGGAGGCCAGGCAGTGTGCCCCTAAGAGGGCAGTGTGTGAAACTGTGAGTGTGAAGCCAAAGGTGCAATGGAGGCTGCAGAAGTTTGGAAAAGCCAGAAATGTGGATCATCTCAGGAAACCTGCAATAAGCGAGCAAAGCCAGCCCAAGAGAAAAGCTATGGGAGTTAAAATCACCAGAAGTGCCATAGGGGTGGAGCCATACAAGCCCTTTAGAACTCACAATTTGCCACAGATTGCTTCAGATGCTGAACGTGCAACTATAGGATTTAACCTTTGCTCTGCTGGATTTTGGACTTGCTTTTCTCCCAATCCTTGGTACCCTCCTGTTTGTAACTTTTGGTATGAAAATGTTTGTCTTGTGCCCTTGCATGTTGCAACTGTTTAACTTTGTTTTCATTTGCACAGGGGCATGCAGCTAAGTTTGCCTTACATTTCAGAGACTTGGGGCTTGGGCTTTTCAGCAATGCTGAAACTGCTAGGACTTTGGAGACTCTTGTAGATGTACTAAATGCTGTTTGCATAGAGGGATGTGCATGAGTCTTTGGGTATCCAAGGACAAAACGTTATGTTTCTAATGTAATGTTGATTGACTTACCACTGGTTCTTAAGGATTGTTAAGTTGTGTTATAATGTTCAAGTTGCAAAATGGTAAGAATTAGTATGTCTTGGTATCTGCAGGCTGATTTAAAGTAATATGTCTGGCTGCCAAGTTGACAAGGGGTGGATTCTTATGGTTAATACATTGTGTCAACTTGAGAAGTTTAGTAGTTTAATTGAGAGACTCAGCAGGGAGCCCGGGTTCTTTCTTTGTAAATATCCTCATCCTGTGCAAAGGAGGGCAAGGATGTTTTGTATTACACCCACCCTGAAGGGGAGGAGGCAGCCTGTGTACAATTTAAGAGTAGAGAAGAGGCTCGTTTGCTCTTTTGCTCTGATGATTGCCTTGAAGTGTTGCCCCAGTGCCATGCCACTCTGCTTTGGAGCCAGCTGATTATGGACTGAAATCTCCAGAACTGTAAGCTAAATAAACCTTTCCTTGCTTCACTTTGGGTGTCAGGTGTTTGTCTCAGCAACAAAGAAAAGTAACCAAGACAGGCAGAAATGATGGATTTAGGTGTAGGCTAAATATTTTTGCCTATTAAAAACAAAGAAAAACAAACTGCAATCTGTTTCTATCTATGCCCAAGACTCACTTGTTTTTGTGTGAAGGATGAATTATTCTGAATTGAGGGTGCTGTCTTCAGAGCCAGGCTGATTAGTCTGAAGGAGCTGCTTCAAAGCTTTCTGGATGTGTGATCTTAATGGGGTGAGTGGCTTTTTGCACCATAGATTCCCCATCTGTAAAATAAAGGGGTTAACAGTACATATTTTATAGGGTGGCAACTGGAAAGATTGATAGAAATATTTCCGACACATAACTTCACCATCAGCATGTCCTAAAACATTACTTCTACCACTGTTATTACTGATATTAATCCCATTACTGCAACTGAAAGTCTGTTAAACTACAAGTAATGCTGCGTGGACCAGTAACATCTTTTTATTTAACCAATAATGGAAATATTTCTTTATAAAGTACAAATATCAATAATTGCTTGTTTCAAACCATTTCAAAGTAAGATACCTATCTTAGTTACTTTTCTCTCATTGCTGGGACAAAATACTTAATACCCAGAATTAAGGAAAGGTTTATTTAGCTCATAGTTTGTGGAAGTTTCAGTCCATAATCAGCTGGCTCTGAGGCAGAGTGGAAGGGCACAGGGGCAACAACAGTTCATAGCAGAAGAAGACAGTGAAAGCAACAAGAGCAAAAAGGACAGAGCACTGAGAGAAGATTCTTTCTGTTCCTTGAATTGTATGTTGGTCACCACCGTAGGATGGGTGTAGCACTCACACCCATAATCCCAGCATTGGACCATGAATCAATCACAATTCTACAAGTCTGCACCCATGACCGTATGAGGCTTTGGGAGGACATCCAGACACAAACCATAACTATATCCAATCTATAATTTGCAATGTATTTTCTTATTAAAGGATTGGCTATTCAGAGAATGAAAAACTAAAGTTTAAATGAGTTGCCATAGCAGTGGACATTACCATTCATAGTGAATTTCACACATTTTTTCCCTGCCATTTGATATTCTAAAAGCCTATGTTTTATAAAAGCACATTTGTGTGTTTAGCTAAAGATGCATCTCTTGAGTTCTATAATGTTTAACCTATCAAACTCTGAAGTCAGTTGATTAGGAAAGGAGAAAAATAGGTAACAAAACTACCCACCCCATTAGTCCTTGCAAACTCTTGAAGGTTAACTGGTCTAAGGAAATGTTTGCTCTAATTTGAATTTAAACCATAATAACAAAGAATAACATTCAAAATTCTTATCATTGCAATTCTAGCCCCAATCTGCCTTTTCAGCTTCATTTCAGTTACCTTATTTTCCAGTTTTTACTGCTACTGAAACAGTTTTGATGATCTGCTTTCTCATTTCTGTGTTCTCCCGCTCCATTTTTCTCAGCACTTAAACTGTTCTCCTTTCCTCAGCTCTGACTGCAAAAGGTTCATCCACTGTTTGATGCTTCTGTAAAATGCATATATTCCCTAATACCTGCCCCACGCTACTCCTCCCTTTGTCATTACATTGATAACTGAGGATCTGTCCCCTGAATTTTCAGTAGGTTTGTTTCTCATGCTGTTTCATGCATGACTCATCCTGCATTTCCAATATTTACCAGATCTCATTCATCAAACCCAGTAGTTACAGCATCCTCAACATACCATATTCATGTGATGCTTTCTGGAAAGGCAAGATCGCTTCAAAACAAAACCTCTTCAGAAAACCTGAAGGTGAGGAAGTCTTAAAATTTAAAAATGTAGATGTAATGGGTGATCTGAATGTTTGTGTCCCTTCAAATTCTTATACTAAAACTCTCAGAACTAATTTGCTATTATTAGGAGCCAGGACATTTTGGAAAATGAGTAGGTCATGAAGGTAGATCCATATCAGTGGTCTTAGTGCCATTATAAAAGAGGCTTATGCACACCTATAATCCCAGCACTCAAGAGGCTGAGGCAGGAAGATGGTCGTGAGTTCGAGACTAACCTGGACTACAAAGTGAGCTCAAGGCCAGCCTGAACTGCATAGTGAGACCCTGTCTCCAAAAAAAAAAAAAAAAAAAGGTGGCCCAATACAATGCATAATGGTCAAGATATGGAGTAAGCCTAAATGATCATTAACAGATTAGTACATTAAAAAAGTATGGTATAGATAAATAATAGAGCCATAAAAAAGAATAAAATTGTGTCATTTACAAGAGAATGGGTGGAACTGGAAATCATCAGGTTAAGCAAAACAAGCCAAACTCAGAAAGACAACTATTGCAGAATTTTCCTTAATACACAGAATCTAGAAAAAACAGATACATAAAAGTATAAGAGAGACTGTTAAACAAGAGAAAGGATTTCATGGGGTGTGGGGCTGTAAGGAAGGGCGATGAATGGTGGACATGATCAAAATATGTTTATAAGTGTGTGTGAAAATGCCACAATGAAACCAAATATTTTGTAAAACTAATAAGCACTAATAAAAATATATGCATGGAATAGTGTTACTAGAAAGTAAAAACAAAATATATAAATAAATAAAGCAGGCCCAGGGGAACTCTTCACTTTCTACCACGTGTGGATGTAACACAAACAAAAGTGTCATCAATAAACTAGGACATGTGCCCTCCCCAGACACTAAATCTGCCAGCAACTTCATTCTAGGCTTCCTAACCCCTGGAACTGTGAGAAATATATTTATATTTTTATAAACCACTCAATTCATTGTATTTTGTTACAGCACTGCTAACAGGTAACGAAGTAGGAATACTGACATCCTGAGCAGGTGAAATCTTTGGTAGTCTGTATTGTCAGATGCAGAGAACAAAATATGTACTAAGCCTGTAGTTGCATATTAGTTCATAGATAACATAATGATTTGCTACTGTAAAAGAACACATCCAGAATAGCAACTGAAATTAGAATTCCATAGACTTGGTGGCTATGGTGATGATTATCCACCATTGTTCTTCAGAATCCATTTGGCTTTGCAACCCAAGTAGGCAGGTTAACAGTTGTATGTCTTTCATGCTCTGACAGAGGCACACATATTTATTTTTGCTCGCTATTTTGATAAGGAGAGGAAGACCTAGGGTCTATGAATATTTTTTACTTATTTCATCATACAAGTCCTCATTTTTTCAGAGAATAAATGTACTTATTTTGTCAGTACGTTGCAACTGACTGTGGTTTAATATTGAGAATTGGGTTTTGGCACAACCCGAATACAAAAGCAATAACAGGTCTGGTGTTTTTTTTTTTTTATTTACTTTTGTTTTGCATATCTCACTCTGCCATATACTCAAATATTAATATCCTAGGCCATTCTCTTTCCACATAATTTTCAAAAAAATTAAAGTATGCAAATGTTGTTAGTTATAAGTATTACTTCTAATCAGATCTTTTATTACTAACCTTATTTCCAAAAATACTCTCTGAAAATACTAAGCCGCAATCACTATCAACTAAAAAAATTAAAGAATAACTGTAGTATGCCAAGCCCCTCTGATAAATGTGACAACCCAAGGCTAATATAAATATGAAAAATATAAACACTTAGACATTAGCATTTGCATTACTCTAAATGAGATCATGCATAATTCTCATAAACTGTACTGCTTTTAAAAGTTTAAACTAAATAACATATTCTCAGCTTTGACATTAGCAATTTATAACAGATCCAGAAACTAGACAGATTTCTATTTTAAGATAGATTTAAAAGTCTATAAGAAGTGTGTGTTGAATGAATCTCCTACTTGTTTTTTTTATTTTGTTTTCTTTTGTTTTGCAGAAAGGAATATCATTTTAAAGCAGAAAATAATGCTTATTTTTCTTTGAAGCACAAAAATTTAACTTACAGTTCATCTAAACATTAATAGTTTAGCATATCCAATTTGATCTTTTGATTAAAATGAAGGAAGACTATAATTTGAGCTTAGCAACTGTCTGCAAAAAGAATTAGACAAAATCTTGAAGATGTAAGAGCTTTATTTTCTATGACTATAGAAACAATTAGCAAAGCATACTGAGAACCTTGGGTGAAAGGAAGAAATAAGTGTTTTCATTAATATTTTCTATGTTAGTGCATTTATTAGTTTAGTAAAATAGATGACATTTGATCTGGGCATCAGTAAACTTGTGTCCTAATTCTAGTTTTCCATCTATGAGATAAATTTATTAATCCTTGCTCTTACTTTCTTACAATTATTACTGTAAGGATAAAAAACATTTTTCAGTAGTTCAGATTAAGTCTTGTATAATTATACAATTTTATTATAATATATATATACATTCACACACATATGCATGTTTGTGCATATGTATGCAAGTGCATACATGTACAGTATATTGTATGTATATACACATTTATATAACATATATATTATATTTTATGAAACAATTTATAAACTGTTAATTCTGTATATTTCTTTCATTTACATCCATTAAATTAAACCTTGTATAAACCTGATTCCGCATTAGGATTTAGTCACACAGAGATTAAAATCCACTGACCTTAGGGGTACTAGTTTAGTTAAATTATAACATTTACATTAATAAATAATAAAGAATAAATTGGTTTAATGTCTATGACATGATTTCATGTAGGCTAAAAGAAAGGCACGGGAGAAAGTGCTAAATTCATCACTTGATATGTCCATGCTGGACACTATCCAAGATGCATTTAGCTGCAGTTATGCAAAAAACCTTGTAATAACACTGTCTTATCTCTGTGGCAAACACACAAAACAGATAGCAGAAAGCTGAGGCTCCGGTTTACCAAAATGTACCTATAATATATTGTCGACCCATCCCTGTTATTTCTTCACTAAACCTAGAAACTCTTTTTTCTTAATTAGCTACAGCATGTATTTGTCTACATATTTATTTTCCCAGTTGACTACTGAGTTCCTTGAATAAATGAGACCTTATTCATCCTCAGTACCTAGCATAATATATGAATGAATAAATGAACAAATAATGACTGTAAAAATCCAAAGATCCAACAGGAACAATTTGAGATTAGAATCTTCCATATGAAATGCTTAACATGGTTTTGATGGATTAAAAGAAATCTCTAGTGCCTAAGTTTTCCCCAACCTGAAAGAAAACTAAGCCTATGTGAGTATATGCTTACATGTCTGTGTTTGTGTGTATGTTTGCATGTGTGTATATATAAATGAATAAATGAACAAGTTAATTTTGACATAGCAAAATTGAAAGAATGTAGGCTTTGTAGACAAGTAGACTGAGTCTGGTATCCAAATCATATATCCTTGGGTCAGAGCTCTCAGAACTTCAGTTTTTTTGAGATTTAATAACATCAAGAAAGGAGATCAGAGATTTTTGTTATTGTCTCACTTGTAAGACTTAGTCATGATGGTGCAAGACTACTATATTATTATAGCTTCTCACTGAATATTTTAATTAAATTTCACAGACAGTGGTTTTTGCTGCTATTTTTCTTTGACTTTTAGATGTCTCTACTACCAAAACAAAAGTAGAAGCAAATTTGACTTTATTACTTTTACATCTCTAATATGAGTTCTTTGTATATATAAAAATTGATGTTAATATGCATGATTTCTCACTGAAAAGTATATTGTGCATTGGAAAAAGGGGAAGTCTAATTTTCAAAGAAATATTAGCCATTCATTTATATATACTGTACTGATAACTGACAGCAGCCTTATCTTGAAGGATTAAACTATGAATTCAAAATGTCCCATTATATTTTGCATAGGTGCAGTAATAATCTTTTTTTAAGATTTTTTATAATCACTTGAAAAATCTAATACATACATAAGTATATATAAATAATATATTATAGAATATCATTTAATTCCTCATAGATATTTACCTAAAAATTTCCCAGTGATACCATCAACAGTGACCACATCCTTTGCTGAATTCCTCCAACATGTAATGTCTATATCACCTATTTGGATATTTTATAAATAAACCTTGTATATGCATACTTTATTTGTAAATAAATTGTAAACCTTATGGGGGCAAGAATCATAAAGCATATTCCTACCTTGAATAATGCTAGCAACTGAACATTTGTTGATAATGGTATTTTGCCACTAAAAAAAAAATCATAAATTTTTTCTCAAAATTATTCTCTATTAAACTAAATTTGCCTTTTTGTGGTATGTCTTTGAGAGATAACAAGAAAAAATGAATATTCCTTCCTCTAAAGAATCTATGATTTAGTTAGGAAGACAGAAAATTCCATAAAATGTACACTCAAGGTGATATATAATTGTCAAATGAAGGCTTAGAAAGAAAATTAAACCTAGAAAGGAAAAATCTATATCAACAAGATGTATGTGGAGTTTAAGAATATAAGCCTTTTTTATCATAACTTAGAAATTTGTGCACAGGAGATTCTAGTTTTACTGCATCCTTGGGTGACAAAAGTACCTTGCTATAAAAACCAATGGAAAATTTCACTCAAAAAGAATAGAACAGAATTTTCAAAGATAAATGATCTTAGAGACAGTAATTCATCAATTCTTTTATCTGATGAATTACTCTACCTACAGATGGGATAATTAATTTTATTTTTGTAAATCTCATATGTGCAGAATTCTTAATATTTTTATTAAAAGTATATAATGTAATCAAATATAATATTAACTGAAATCTAGTTACATGATCTTTCTGCCACTCTAGAAGTTCACCTTAGTAAAAACTGCATGACTAAGAAATTTGTATTTCAAAGTTTTCATCACCTGAGTTACTAACAAGTTTCATGACTAATATGTCCATATTTTAAATTCTTTTGTTTCATCAGAGATGTAAACTGAAGGGCTACCAATAATGTAATATAGTTAAAATAGTCCTAAAAATGTGTAATTTTCACAGATATAGATTATTTTTACATAAAGTATGAATTTCCAAAGTTTATATTTCTCCAGTTTCTTATGTATTTATTTTTCCTTTTCAGTGTCCTTTGCATTATTTTCTGTCAGAAGTAGATATGAAAAGAGAGAAAAATAAATTAGATTCTAATTATAGATATCAGTTTGAATTATCTTTACAGTCCAATGGATTTTTAACTACAGTATCTTGATTTACTATCATATCAGTTATGTGTTAATAGGAGGCACAAATTGGAGATACAAATTTCAGTTTTTAATAAATGACTTCTAATATCTCTTAGCCCTTTGCGTTGAATAGGAAGAAAAGAACCGAACAAACACCTCATGATATTGACAGTAAGTGTGCAGATACTGGTTTGCCCTGTTATGAGTGCTGTCTTTCATTTATTTATTTATTTATTTATTTTGTCTTTTTGAGACAGGGTCTCGCTAAGCCGTTCAGGCTGGCCATGTGCTCACTTTGTAGCCCAGGCTGGTCTAGAACTTGCGATGATCCTCCAACCTCAGCCTCCCCAGTGCTGGGATTACAGGCATGTGCCACCACACCCAGTCTATTTTGTGTATTAAAGCAGAAAGAAAAATTGTGGAGAAACATGCCTTTAGAAAATAGATGATAGACAATTCATTTTTTTAAATAAAGGAGAAAAGTTAACAGATTTACATTTAATTACCATCTACCATATCGTGAAGTTTCCTTTGGAAGACAATGCCATGATTTAACACGGATTAAGGTTCATATGGAGGGTTTGTCCTCCATGTCATGATATTAAGAGGTGGTGGTACCTTTAAGAGGTGAAGCCTAATGAAAATTAGTGTGGAAGTTCCTAAAAAATCTAAAAATAGGGGGCGGCACAAAGCCTGCCTGGCAAGAACAAGGTTGTGAGTTCGATCCCCAGTACCAAAAAAAAACAAACCTAAAGAATAGAAATTCCATTTGACCTCTACTAGGTATTCTCCAAAAATGAGTTAGAATTATCATATTACATGAATACATGCATACCCATGTTTACAGCAGCACCGTTTAAAATAGCTAGATCTTGGAAACAGTACATATGCCCATCAACGAATGAATGGACAAAGAAAATATGGTATTTATACACAATATACTCCTCTGATAAAGATAAACTTGAGGCATTTATAGGTAAACAGAAGCAATTTGAGAACATAATGTAATGTAAAATAAATTAGACATTCCAAGCTCAAATATCGCAATGATTTCATATATCTATATATGTATATACAACAAATAGGAAATAGGAAGGCATTCAAATACTTCTCAAAATCACAAATTCCATCGTTTTAAAAATATTTCAATATATATTCGAATTGATTTTGTTTATACTTAGTTCATTGAAAAGAAAATTTGTGTTACCTGTTTTCTTTTGGTAAGAATCTTTTTGGTTTATGTCTTCTACTCTGGGTAATTACTTTGAAGATAATGATTTACAGTGTAATAACTATTGTTACTCTCTTATTACTTGATTATGAAATTATATTTTTTCATAAGATAAAAGAAGTGAAGCCTATGGGAGATCATGTAGGATATTGTCCTGAAAAAGGCTTCAGTAGTTCCCCGTGAGAGGACTCCCATTGTCCCCAGGAGGGGTCATTCTAAAATAGCAAGCCTGGCTCCAAAATCATGCTCTGTGGCTTCATGTGTCAGCCTGTGGTCTCCGCCACTTCCCTGCCCTCCCATCTTTGTGCAAGCAGACTAAGAGAGGGAGAGAGAGAGGGAGGAGGGGAAGGCAAGGTACAGTCAGAGGAGGGAAAGGGCCAGGGGCAGGGCAGCTAGTGTTTCCATGTTTGGACTTTCAACCCCCAAAATTGTGCACTAAATCAACTTTTTTGTTGAATAAGTTATCCAGACTCCGATAGTTTGTTTTACTAACAAAATGCAGACTAATACAAGGAGCAGCACCGAAGTAAGAGAAAAAGAATATATTGTCAAAATCCAGTTGAAAGACGAAGGTCTGATTTAGACAGTGTGACTAAACCCTGAGACACTCAAATATGATTCATCTGTCAGTCATTTTTCTAAACTCTCAATCGATCCTGCAAATAGTTTAAAAGAGAAGAAAATAATATAAGTAGTATAAATTGTAACTTGCCTAGGTTTTACTAACTGAAGATTGCTCACAATCGATTTTTAGAAATTTTTTTTGTAGTTCAAACCTTATCTGTCTCTTTACTATCACTGCAACAATGTTCTCTTCTATCCCACTCTTTATTTTCTAAAGCAGAAGACAGAAATTCAGCTTTCTAATGGAATAAAGCCGGTAAATAGTTGAAGTAAAATATAAACTGTCCATTTCACAAGTGGAAAATAGAAGGGATGTATCTTTCTGTTTCCCTCATCTTTTGCTATACTCACATGTTCCTGGAAAAAAAATATATTGTTCCTAAATTAAAGGAGTAGAAGCCAAATAAAAATAGAAAAGTTCTTAATTGGATGAGTAGAGATGAGTAGAGTCACAAAATGGCATCGTAAGAACTTGGCTTTTCTTTTGGTTTCTATCTAGATATCTCCCTGCCACACACAAAGGCTCATGTGCTCCCTTCCCCCACCCTATCTCTCTCTTTCCCCCCTCTCCGTCTCTCTGTTTCTTGTCTGCCACACCACAGCAATTCTCCTCTGCTATGCCCCTCTGCCATGCTGCCCTGCCCAACAGCCAGTCAATTATAGACTGAAAGTTCTATAAACTGTAAGCCAAAATAAACTTTTTCCGTTAAATCTTGGGTTTTGGGTATTGTGTCTCGGCAATAAACAAGTGACTAAGACACACTTAAAGATATTTAACGCTTTCATGGACTCCAGCGACTAACCTTCTCTGGTTATACCTCTTGTGACATCTTGCCCAGTAGCTTTCCTTCACATCCTGCTTCCCCCTTAGCAATAATCCCAGTGCCTCAGTCCAATTTTTACATGCTGTTACATTAATGTTGTTCATCTCGATATTAAAATATGCCAGTTTAATTCTTAAAAGACAAATGAAAAGAAAGATCATTTTGTTGTGCAAGTAATCCATTTGTGTCCAAATATTACATATTTAATATGTCCTTTCTGCAAGGAAATGAGTGCACATTTACAATCACGCATCCAGTAGTTTTATTCAGATTTTAAATGTTTCTTTTACTCTCTGCTTCCTCTCCTTCCAAACCAACTAGGAATCAATATGCAGATGCTTGATTTACAGACTCTCAGGGTGACAGATCAATAAAGAACCCCATTGAAAAATGCTTGCCTGAAGGAGGAGAATATAAACTTTTTCCTTAATCTCTATAAGACATTGCTCCCAGGACCAAGCACTTCTTGTTCAGTGTCAATAGTACTGAGTTTTCTTACTGCTTTTTCATGTCAAAGCACTCTTCAAATATGTACTTAATTAAGCCTCTCTTTTAACAGAGGTGGCCCTGTTCTCATCCCCCAGCCTCGCTTTCCTGTCTCCTGTGTGGAAAGTTCTCTTTGAAGTCTTGCAGGAAAGATGTGCAAGGATGAAGGAGATGAGAACAGAGCCAAGGGCGCTTATAATGAACTTTTGATGGAAAAAAAAGTTTAGATTAATTCAGCTATTCTAGTTACCCTCCATTTAGAATTCTTATAAGAGGAAATACAGAAAGATAATGAGTAAGATTTTATGTTAGCTCTGAAACTCCTGCCCTGTAAGTGCATTTCTGAATGTCCTGTGGATTCCTGAAGATTTAGAACCGTGCAAATTTCCACTTTTGTAGTACTTCTTTATTTTGTATTATGCCTAGACTCTTTATGCTTATTTCTTATTATTGCCTTGAAGTTCATAGGCAGAACTTGACTTATTAAAAGATATCTATTTTTCTGAATACTTCTCCATGGATTGATTCTTGGAAAGTCCTTGATCATTTGTAACTATGTGTATTATCCATAGCTACGATTTTGTAAATAGATGTTGATCATTTGAGAAAGTGTTTTCTAACTACTTACAATACAGAAGCAATTTCAATAGTAGAATTGAATCTGATGTTACTATGCAGTAGCTGCCAAATAATTCATTTTAATTTCTTATCTCTGGTTATCTTAGTCATTTTCTGAAAATTATTTTCTTAGATTGCTTATTTAAAGGTTTACAAAAAGATGTAGCAAATATACTCAACATGCATAGCTTAAAGGTCATAAACTTCATAAGTACAGTAACTTTTTCTTCATTGTATTCTTGTTCAGGAATTCTGAATCTTCCCTGGGACATGAAATTTCATAGATTGGCTCATGTTGTGTTATTGCAAATATCATTTTGATTTTTCATGCATTGCAGACAAGATATAGAGGAAAGGTAAAAGCCATATTGCATATTTGATTTCCGATTTGCCTGAACTTATTAAAAGAACTGTCAACAGTCATTTTTTTATGCTTATATTGTTTTCCAGGTCACAGATGCTCTACTCAACAATGAAATTGTCCTTACTAGTTTCTACAAGACACTGATTCCATTTCTTATGGTATTTTTACAGGTTTTTGCTCAAAAGTGCCAAGGCTCAGATATTTGGAGATTTTTACCTAAAAAAAAGTTTATATATTTGCTGTATATTTTTAGGAATTCCTAATACACTCTGCTCAAGAGAAACTTTTGCTTAGTTACTTTCCATTGTTATTTAACTATATTTATTTATATTGGATTATTCACCTAAACATCAAAGTTTTTAATATTTGATCGATCCAGGCCTTTTTTGCCCATTTAATTAAAAATAAATCTAAATATGATGGCTCACAGGTGTAATTCTAACACGAAGAAGGGTCACTGCAAGCTTCAGGCCAGTGTGAGCTGCATAGTGAGTTCAAGATCAGCCTAAATACATAGCAAGACCCTGTCTAAACCACCCCCCACAATGAAGTTAAAAAAAACATGCATGAGATTTCATTAATTAAAGGCAATTACTTCCTAATGGTACTTGTCAAACCATACAAAATTTTATTTAATGCTAGCAGTTTGCATTGCAGAAAGTACAAATTTAAAAACTATTATGCTGAGCAATATCTTTTGACTGTGTTTTAGATGAAAACCTTCTTCCAGCACTTATGAAACGTGCATAACTGATTCACATAGCATCTAAAATTAAGCCTAGTGAAGGTAAAGTTCTGAGTCTGTCAATTTAGACTCCTTATGCTACAAATTCTTTTAATCCTTATTTTTATGCTATTAATATGCTATTTATTATTAAGTAATTATTAGATGATACTTAATTGTAAAGACCTCCAAGGATTTGCTATCTATCTACCTAAAACACTACTTCCCAGTTCTCCAATGCCTGTCTTATACACCAGTACCCAGAACTCAGAGTCTCTTCTCAGAAAAGAATTCGGGAGCACCTACTCTAAAGATTCCTTTCCCAAGATACAACCCCCACTACAAACATACTCAGCCACCTTATCTTTGACAAAGGGGTCAAACATGTTCACTGGATGAAAGATAGCCTCTTTAATAAGTGGTGCTGGAAAAACTTGCTTTCCATATGCCAAAAACTAAAACTAGACCCAAGCCTATCACCATGCACTAAACTAAAGTCAAAATGGATCAAAGATCTAAATATTAAAACAGAAACACTAAATCTGCTGGAAAACAAAGTAGGTAGGAATCTTGAAGACATCAGGGTAGGTGGAGAATTCATGAACAAAAGTCAAACTGCACGGGAAACACTTCCCAGTATCAACAACTGGGATCTTGTCTTATTAAAGTTTTTGCATGTCAAAAGAAATCTCCAACAGAGTGAAAAGAAAACCCACAAATTGGGAAAAAAATCTTAGTCAACTGTTCTTCAGACAAAGGTCTTCTATCTAGAACATATAAAGAATTAAAAAACATCAGGCCCTCGAAATTCAAAGACCCAATCCAAAAATGGGCATCTGAGATGAAAAC
>RJWT010029010.1:0-15053 GCA_004365215.1 Cuniculus paca | reverse complement strand
CCTGGACACGGAGGAGGCGGGAACGCAGGGCGCGTCTGCAGAGCTAGAGCTCCTGGCCTCAGTCTCCGCGGCTTTCACTCTTCATGTTTCCTGCGCGTTCACATTTATGGAGTCTCTATTTGTGTCAGAAGTACGAAGTGCCATATGTTTATGGTTGCTCTTACGCTGTGTGGATCGTATAATCTGGGTATCTTTAAATAGAAGACAACTCAGGAAGGGAAGGCGTCTCTCTGGGGTTTTCTGCATGCTGATAGTCTGATTCGCAGTCCTTTCCCTTTTCCATTATGCTGTTAGGAATGTCTTAATGTTTTTAGTGTATCGAAGGCACCGAAAAGGTAAATTAGATAAATAGAACTTCTAACAATGACCCTTCCTTTTATTTTGGAATACATTTCTCTTGTTTAAATTTCATAGTCAGATTTTTTTATTTAATTTGTTAATAATTTATTTAAGTATTATGAAAATGTTGTTTTTGGACTAAGATCTCATATTCAACTATAGTTTTAGTACAAAGCATTGTTTTGCAAAGATTTATAGGCTTATCTGTGAAGTGTGGACACTTCATAGAGGTGACGTCTTCAGGCCAGACATTAGAGGAAATTCTGGAAGCCAGCACTGGGCGGCTGCTCAGGGCATAAACTGGCCTTCCCCATGGGAAGTGCAGGACACCGTGCCGGGGAGGGAGATGAGTGCCTGGATTCAGACTCCTGCGCCTGAGAGCCACCGCCCAGCGTCACCCAGGGCGGGCCCAAGGGTTTCTTGAAGGAGCTCTGCCCAGCAGTGCTGAGTGTCTCGGCAACCTCGCGGGGCACCTCATTTCACATAAAGAAAATGGAAAATTCAGAACGTTTCCAGCAGCAAAATGCCCCCCTGCCCAGAAAAATTCCTAAAACGCGCCTTTAATGTAGGTATTCCTTCATCTTCTTGCTTTCCATTGTCCCTGTAACCCACTGGATACCTGCTATGAACCCTGATGGAAAAATCATTTCACTGGCTTTTCACCAAGCAGAAAGTTTTCACATTTTCTTGTGAATGCAATGACTCTTAAATATAAATACAGAACAGGGAGTCATCTGACATTTGCCAAAATTCAGTGGTTCAAAGAAAGAACCAAAATATGTAACATCACTTACTATTAGAAGATAGAGTAAAAGTGAAAAGGAGAAAACTTCAAATGATATTTTTCAGGAAAAAACAATGAGAAGGCATTTGTTCAAAAGCAGTAACATGCTATTGAAAAAGAAACTGAAAAAAAATTACATATTAAGACTATTAATTGCAAAAAAATACAGCAAAAGTTGTATTTCTGAAAATTGGACTAGAAACAGAGAAAAATGAAAGAGCCTTCTACCGGATTAGGGAATAATGGAAAGTGTTTTGAATTAGGACACAAAATCTAAAGTGCAATGTCAGACGTATGCAAGGTACACACTTGTACTCTCACTTGGGCTGCAAGAAAATACAGACTGGATGGGAAGAAGGAAGATCAAAGAAGACAGAGAAAAAAATCTTGGCTGAACTAAGGGAAGAGTTAGTGCTCAGACAGGAGATGACCATTGCCTAACTGAAGAAGCCTCACAGACTAGGACAAGGCGAATGAAGAAAACCACCAGCAGCTTCTAGGAAGGAAGGAAACTAAAGAGCCACCAGGAAGGAAAGACAGCCAGCCCCACAGGACAAAGGACAGGCAATGAAAGAGTCATACAGTGCGCTGTGCAAATGCGAATTTTAATGCACTACTCTACATCCCTAGCCAAACTTTCACAAAGTGTGAACCATAAAATGACTCAATCCAACTGCACACATTCTGAAATTAGAAAACACATTACCAACATGAATAGTAATGGAAGTAAAACACAAAATAACAGTGAAATTTTAAATAATAAATTAAAGGAAAGTCATAAGACATGATGTTAATACAGAGAAAAGAAGCAAATCTGGTTATAGCTACCTCGCTCTAATTTTTAAGAGTTAGGTCATAATTAATGGGTTACAACAGAAACCCTACGATTGTTCCTCGCACATGTGAAACTTAAAAATCTGAACTGGTTTGTTCCTTCTCCTGCAGTATGGGAGAAAGATACCAGGGAAGATACAGCTTGGTAAAGATTATGTTTGAAGCACATTTATAAGACACGGAGGCCAGGAAGGTGGGAACCCAGTGATAGTCGTACATCCTCAAAGGAAGGCAGAAAGGTGAGGATCAGTAGGCTTCAGTGGAAGGGAGAGCTCTATTTTCTGGCCAGTAAAAATCCTTTACCTCTGGGTGTATGGCAGGGTAGACCTGTAATACAAGCACTATGGGAGGCTGAGGCAGGAGGGTCACAAGTGTTAGCCCAGCTCAGGCAACTTAGAGAGTTAGCAGAGTCTCTGAATAAAGCAAACAAACAACAAACAAACAAAAACCTTTACCAACCCAACAGTTGGCAAAGGCTGCTACCCATGCCTTACCTCCTTTGGGAGGTCTTGAGACAGTGACAATTAAATCAGAAACTGGAGTCTGTGCCTGACACGGAGTATGTTGATGAAGTGAGCACTTGGTGCACCTGAGGAATCAGGGAGCGACCGGGAGCTCTGCGCAGGACAGGGAACATGAGGCTCGCCCTGCCTGCTCTTTGACACCCGCCGGAGTCCCCAGCCTGGGCTGGGGCTCACCCTCCCACACCTGAACAGCACCTAGCAGAGTACTTAGCTAAGTGAGTAAAAAGTAATAAAATCAGTGTTGAGAATGAGAGTGTGAAAATTGACCTATTCGTTCCATTATGGGAAAATTATGAGATAAATGCAAGAAACAATTTGGAACTCAAATTTACAATGAATTTAGAAAACCACCGGACATGGGAAAGAAAAGGTGCTTTGTTCTATTTTTTGATTGTTGAAGCTGTCAGAGAATATAGACCAATAGCTGTTGTAAAAGGTAAAAAAATGAGAGTCCAGCTAAAGCTGCAGTATGGGAAAGAAAAAGTACCAAATAAGTTTCAAAGTTTAAGAGCAAAAGTAAAATGTGTATAATTATTCAATTTAAAGGCAAAGAATTTGAGTAAAAAATTTAAAGAGTGCATCCATAGTCATACTTAAACCATAGAAAAACTGAAGGAAAAGAATAAAAAGACATATTTGGTTTTCTAGGGAACAGTAAATGTATGCCCCGTATTATATTTCTGTAAAATGCAACAAAAGTTTATATTTTATCTCCCACGTTTGGAGAGCTGTCTGGTTTATGAGAAAATAAAAGGCAATATTTTGTCATTCTACTTACAATATTTTGTATTCTTAGAGCTTAAAATTAACCTGCATGGGTACCTATTTTAATTTTTCAAATAAATGAAACAAGAAAGGTGGAGAGATTGAGGGAAGGAAGAGAGAACTTTACCAGTTATGCTGATTGGTGTGGGGTCACATGTCCCCAGCAGCTTAGTCTTCAAAATTGATAATTAATCTGGGGATGGATCAAAGGAACAAGAGAAATGGGACAAAAGCCTCCAACTTGGCATCATATCGAGTCATATAATTCAGGGTCAGATTTGCTTAAATTCCAGGGCTTCCAGTAAAGTGGTATTGAAGGCCCTCGTGCACCTGCTAGGGAGCACTCGATACATCAGGAACAGTGCTGCAAACAATTTATGGAAATGGCACAAATTAGTTCTGTAAAATTAAATCTAATTAAAGGCTTATGAAATGCATCAAACTTGTTTCATGCTTTAACTTTGTCATTACAGAATTCTGTGTTGTTTCTTTTCTCTCCCACACTTTCTCAATAAAACCCTTCAACATCTGATTCTAATTCTGTTTTACTTTTTTATATTAATCCAATTAGATAATCCATTAAACAAATGGGAGGAAATAGCATTAATGATATGTTGCACTTGCATTATGAAGTTAATTAGATTAACTAAATTAGCTCTTTTACATTCAGGCCTGCATATAGTTTTAACATTTAAAGCAGGAAATCAAGACAATTCAGATTTCTGTGATTTTCTCTCTTCATTATAAAGCAAAGGTCAGTGAGACCACATACTATTAACAAGTCTAAGGTTTAAAGGAAAAAAAAAAGAAATGGGTAAAATAAATTTAAAGAAAATAAAACATAAACATGAAAAGAATCTTGGAAATTTAAAGAAGATAAAGAAATTTACAATCCTGTCTAAATTTATTTAGAGAGTAAGTTAAAAAGCATGAGGCAAAATTGTCCTGCACATTTCACTCTGGTTTCAAAGTACGTGAAATTTCCAGGAAAGATCTCATTGGGGTTATGGAAAAACCCAGGTCCATAGTTTCCTTGAACACAAAAGATATTTCACTTGCAAGTGAGATCCTACTCAGGAAATTCTGAGGACCACACCCCAAGGTCCAGACCAACCTTGAATGCCGGTTACCTAGATCATCACAGTTGTGCAGGCTCCAGTGATGCTGCCCAGCTTTCCCCAATAGAGTGAAGGCTAGAAATTTCACCTCCAGAAAAGAGCATTGTGTCCTATGGCCCCGAGGACCTGAATCATTCATTTTTATATCAAGGAGCTCATGGTAGTTACCAAGAGATGAAGATCAATTACACCAGGGATGCTCAAAACAACTATATCTGACTCAAAATACTGTATCGCAGTATTCCATGAATGTTACTTCTAGTAGTAAAAATTAATTTTACATTGTATTTATTCTAGTTTTACAGATAATGCAAATTTTGTCTTTGAGGATGTAGTTTTTTTCAGAAAAGTGAAAATCATCAGTAAATTCTACCTGTGATTATAACTGGTCATGAAACATAGCATCATACGGTCTGGAAAACTCTCATTTAATAATTACTATTGTTAGACTAAAGAAAGCTTGGTTTCTGCTAGTCAAAGAGTCATTTTAACTTTTGCAGGGAAAGTCAGTAAGATTATATTCTAAACTTTGTACAATATTTCAAATGATGGGCTAAAAATTCGGAAATCTGAATTATACATAATCGACAAAAGGGCTTAGGGATTCAGAATTAATGAAACATAGTTCTCTACTGTAGACAACTGTTGCATAACTTTCAGTTAGTGTACATAGATATTTCACAGTCACATTCAAATAGACTCATTGTATTTATATAGCATGCGAGACCTCTACCTTTGAATAAATCCTTTTCCTTTGCCATCCCAGAATACCTGACACTGGACAATGTATAAGAAAGAGAGGTTTACTTAGCTCATCAGTGTGGAGGGTCAAAGGCAGCCTTAGTGAGCAGCTCATGGAAGATGACGCCGTGCCAGAAGAGTGGAGAAGGGAGACAGATCACAAGGTCAGATGAGAAGATGAGGACTTGGGGGGCGGCCTTGCTGTTTTATAGCAATGTGCTCCTGAGAATCACAGGGCTTCCACAAGAACTGCAATTCCTTCTGAGACCAGAACCCCCGAAGACCTTCCAGCTTGCCTTTAGACCCTGCCCTTAACATCTCTACACCCCTTAATGTCACTACTGGGGGGACTAACTCTCTCCTTTCCATAAATCACCTGCAGACCACAGCAGCTTCTCAAAATGTGATCTTAGTCAACAACAGTCTTTTAACCAAAATATTAGAATTCACTTGAATTGTTTCTTTTTCTTTTAATTTTTGTAGGAAAGTAAAACCTGGGTCACATACATATGATTCTATAAGTGGACTGTCCAGAACACACTGAAAGAGAATACTCTGTTCCTCTTCGTTTCTTCACACTAGCTACATGCTACAAACAGCAAAAGAAACGGAAAACTTCACTGAAACTAGGAAATGCTCATGACCAAATGTGCATCTAGCAAACGCTGACAAGAACTTGGGAGGAGGCTGAAGCGGAGGATCCCCAGAGAGGAGACGGAAACCCTAGCATCACAGATGGAGCAGACACCGCACAATTTCCCTTTGCAATGGGAACTGCCTGCCCTGAGCGTAAGGAGCTGACAGGAGCTGCCCTGTGCCTTCCCTGACCCATGACATGTGATCAGTAGATAGATAACACACGTGAAACTACAAGGTACACTGTCAACCTTTCCTGCATGAGGCTTGAATTCCATCACTCTTGTCTGAAATATCCCATCAAAATGTAGTTTGGTGATCTAACCTTAACTCTGGAAGCCAGCTGGGACCCTGACTTAGAGGACATGCACTGCATTCTCTGTGTTGCTCGTCTGGGTCTCCCTTCACTTTTTCCCAGCCCAAGATCTGCTCTTGGAGGTTGACTGCTTTATGGACGTGGAAGGGAATTTTTTTTCCATGGCTTTCAATTGAATTCAGTCCACAGTTTGTGGGCAGGAGATGAGAACATGAAGGAAACAAAAAATGGGGCTAAAGATGAGCTGTTTTCTAAAAGCATATACAGTCATGCATCAAACTTTTAGAAAAAAAAATTTAAAAAAACTTTTTTGAGGCAGAGTCTTGCTATATAATTTAGGCTGGCCTGGAACTCACTATGTAACCCAGGCTGACCTTGAATTCATAGTGATTTTCTTGCTTCAGCCTCCTGAGTGATATAATTACAGACATGTGCCACCAGGACTGGCCCCAAACTTTTAGTTTTAATTGAGTTTTTAATTACATCATTAACACAAAGAAACACAAACAAGTACTATATCAACAGAAGAGAGCTAATTCATTTTTCACTTCCAATTCAATTCCAGTCCCACGTTTGCCTTCTAGAACTGACGAAATACACTAGTTAACGTGCATTTTCAGATGGTGTCCATGCATGTGTATACTCATAAAAACATGATTATTGTGATTAAGGTTATTTTTAAAAGGTTTTTGTGATCCTGTGTTATTTTTTTCATTATGCTTTTTAAACTAACCAGAAGTATTTATATGGATCTGGTTAATCTTTGCATCAGTTGTAGAAAGTGTTCCATTGCATTAATACTATACTATTTGTGTTGCCATCATCATATTGCTAGCTATTTAGGTTGTTTCTAATTTTTTTACTAAAAGCTATTTGATGGGTACTATGATTGTTGCTTTGTATTAGATTTCCATTGCTGGAACAAAATATCTAACAAAATAAAGGAGACACAGCTTACATGTCCTTGATTCAGAGGACTTAGTCCATGCTGGAAGGGATGGCTAAGAAAAGCTCCTCCCACAATGGCAGCCAGGAATCAGAGAGAGCAGGAAGAGAGCCAGAGAAGGAGAAGCTGAAGACCAGCTCTAGGTCGTCCCTGAAGGTCATCACTCTGTGACCACCAGACACACACAGCAGTGTGCTTCACTAGTCCCGTGGCAGCTCCCAAGGCAAGGGGATCAGACCTAACCATCACGTGCTGCTTGGGTCACTGTGTTTCTAGACTGGCTATGGGAGACGGATTTCTAGAAATTATACAGTGGGACAATGCACTCACACTTCTAAATGCCCTTGAGTGCTCTTGTATTGACTTTTTCTTTCATAAGTCAGATTTAATTTTATCAAACCTTAAGTTGCGCTATTTTTATTAGTGAAAAGTGCTATTTCATTACTTTAATTTTTGGTCCTAATTTCTAGTAACATTGAGATAATTTTATATGTAAATGTGCTGCTTTGTTTACTGTTTATTAAACTTTTTGTTAATTTTCTATATAGAAATGTTTTAAATTACTTATTGTATAATACATATTTTGAATACTTATATGCATATATTCTCAAAATATTTCACTTGTTTCAAATTTGTGGTCTTTTGGTGAAAAATCATGTACTTTAGATAAATGAATAATTGTTTTTCACTATGACTTTTTTCATTGTGAGTGATGCTCTTGGCCCTTTAAGCATATCTATGTGACTTGTAAATATATAATGTATATGCCACACTTACACATCATTTCTTTACATAAATACACCTTCTGTCCTGCTCACACCCAAAATGTGAAAGTTAGCTCTCTCAGTCATGGTACTAAATGCTGTAGGCTTTCTCATTCTTCAACATTCTTTTCTCTGTGTGTTTTCAAATCATCTGTCTTTGATTCATGGGAGTTTTTTTCCTGCTAGATAAAGTCTGTGGCTGAATTCTACTACATTTTTCATTTTAATCACTATATTCTTAATTTCTAGGATTTCTATTTGATTCTTTTTAAAGATTTACATCTCTATTAGACATTTTGTTTTCTTTGTGTAGTATTTTCTTGATTTTGTGGAATCTTCTTTGTGTTTTCCTGAACTTTGCTAATTTTATTGAAATGATTATCTTGAAAGTTTTGTCAGGGAAATTCACTTATTTTCACTTTTTGGGAGTCTATTCCTGGACAATGATAGCATTTCCTGGTGTTTCCTGTTGTCTAGTGCTGCAGCACATTTGATGGATCTCTCACCTCCCCCAGACTCTCTGGTTGGGTTCTGTGGAGGATGCTTTCCACGACAGGAAGCATTGGGGTGCCAGTCTGCCTGGCTGGGTACAGGCGGTGGTATCACTTCTCCCCTGCTCCATCAGCTGAGTTCAGTGACCACAAAGATGACAGGCCTCCACAAGGGCCAAGACTGTGAATCTTCAACGTGAAGGAAGGATGCTGTGGATTTCCCTTCTCTCTCTGATTTTCCACCAGGGATGTCCAGCCAAGGGATCCTCTGGACGCTGTTAAGCATCCAGCTCTGCCTGTGGTGGTGAGGGCACCAGTGTCAATGTGCAGCCCAGGGTGAGAAGCAGAAGTGAGCATGGGAGGCCATGGTGCTGGAGCACTGGTGGATGGGGGCACAGCCAGTGTGTTGATCATGTGTAGGGCATGGGGCTGTGGAGCAGCAGGGCAGTATCAGCCAGAGCACAGCAGGCACAGAGTGTGGCTTAGCAGCACAGGTGCACCCCAGCTTGGGCCAGTGCCCCTGGTCCTCTGGGGTATGAGGCTTTTGCATGTGCAGCACAGTCGTGGAACCAGGTTTGCTGCAGGCACAGGAGTGGACCCACCACCTTGGGCATTGAGGGTGGACTGCATGCCGAGATGGTGGCCTAGATGTATGTGTCTTGGGCTCCCAAAGATAGTTGCAGAGCTGATGTCCATGCTGTGGGCATCTGTGCAGTGACCATGTCTTAAAGCCTAGGACAAGGCTGGTCTAGGACCTTGGTGGCTCCTGTGTTTGCAGTCTGGGCATGCACCATGTGGCCAGAAAGTCAGTCTGAAATACTTTGCAGAGTGGGCAAAGGCCAGGGACTGAGTGGTGAGAATACAATGGAAGTGCAGTTAAAACGCAGAAGGCTCACAGATGAAGGTCATCTGACCTGATTGGATGTGTAAGTGGCATGAAATCTAAGAAACAATGTTTCCATTGCTTCTTTGAAGCATTGAGTCAAATGTCATTATTTTATTGTCAATTAATAGGATTTTTGTGGTTTTTTGCTTTGCTATTACAGTACACTTATCTTCATTTTGCCTATAATACACAACAAAGATGAATGCAAAGAGAGGAAGATGGGGAATTAATAATATGATATAGCATAAACTTTTTGAAAAACATCATGATACATAGAATAATTTTTTCAGCACAAAAATTTGATATTGTACTGACAAATAAGCCACACTGCCAGAAGTAGGATAAATTCCACTTTTCGCTTAATACTGTATTGTAATTAAAACAATGTAATGAAAATACATTTAACTTTTTGACCATATATATTCATACATTTGGAAATGTTTCTTAACTACTCAATATAATTGTATACAAGTAGTTACAGTGATCTATGACCTATGAACCTATGGACTTAGGTTGTTACAATAACCTATAAACTAAGAAAAATGTTGGTACTCACATTTTAAATAGTTTGATAATAAAGTAGCCTATCCTACTAAGTAGATGTATTAATCATGTTAAATTAATCATACTAAGTGGCAAAGAATGTAGAAGTTTAAGATAATTGCAGGGCAAATAGCTTTATAACTATGAGTTTTATTTTTTATTTAAATTTCACAAATTGTAGGAACTTCCTTGTTCATTATAAAACACCAGCTCCACTTTTTTTTAGGAACTCTTAGAATTAAGAGTTATTGTGGAAACCAGAATTTATATATGTATATGTGTATTTTACCTTGGATATTCAAACTCTTTTTGGGGGATTTCCCCTTTAGTACTGAGAAAAACCATTCATTTCTTGCTACAGTGTGCAAAGCTTTTAAGAATGTCCGGGCATATTGTTGGCAGGGGCCATGAGCATGCTGAAAATGGTGGAGAAATAATTCTGACTTCGCCACTCTATCACTTCAGGTTTTGTTGCACCCCTGAAGCTTGTGAGCACAATTACTAACGTTTCCTTGAAGGCATTTTTCTGTCCGTGCTTCCAAATGCCAAGAGAATTGGAATCTGAATGTACAATGCCAGTTCTTTTGATTGTCCTTTGAGTGCTAAATTTTACAGCAGCTGTTATGAAACCCACTGGAGATTTTTTTTCTGATACCAAGTCATTTTTATTTTGACTTAGCAATGAATGCTCAAGCTCTGAACTTGAAGCAAAATACTGGAACATGGAGCTTAAATGTTTTGTGAATTAATAGGAGGGATAAGAATTACAGTATGATGTTGTATGAATTTACACTTATAAATCAGTATCTATTTAAAGTATATAATTGTATTTTCAATAAAGTGCAATACTATGGTATTAATCAATTTTTAAAAAATTGTTTTGGGTTGTTTTTATGTCATTGTGCAAGATTATTGGCATTGTGGAAAAGTAATTAGAGGAAGTTATCCATTTCATTGCCATGCTAAAATATCGTGGAGTAAATGTTTGATGTAACAATTTATCCCTTCTCCCAGGCAAATGAATGATTTCCTCACACACAAAGAACACGATTCAAACATCCGCAATGAAACGCATCTGAATACCAGTGGCTTCTCAAAATGTTCTCCTGCCTTTAATGGGACAGGGAAAAGTTGAAGTCACAACAGTGAAGAATGCAAATATTACCGACATGCCTACTTTTCAGATTCCAAAAAGACTGTGTATCACAGGAAGGGTCAGACAAAGGGAGGCAAAGCTATGGTGAGTTTCTCAAAGCACTGAGATTTCAACAAGTCACGTGTCTAGTTCTGAAAATAAGCAGGATTTGGGTTCTCTTGTTTCTAACACTGTAGCTTGAAGATTCATCAAATCAGACAGCCATGCCCCCTTTGCAACTGGATGCTCACGGTTCAGCTTCCTGCATCCTTGGGGCATCCACATCTGAGGGTGGAGAAGCAGAGAAGTGGAGCCACCCAGTTCATCCTGGCACCCGGGACATCTGGGGCAACTGCCACGTGTGTCGTTGGTCTAGGCCAGCTCCCAGGAAAGAGGGTTCCTTGTTCATCTGGGAGGGAAGCAGAGCTGGCGGAATCAGAGTGAGGTGGGAAATGGGGTTGGAGGTGCAGTTCCGTCCCTCGAGGAGGACGTGTGTGTGTGTGTGTGTGTGTGTGTGTGTGTGTGTGTGTGTTGATGGACGCGTTATTTTTCCACTGGTTTTAGTTTCCTGTCTGTATCCGTAGGTGATTCAGGTAGAAGGCAAGAGTCAGATATTTATAGGAATACATTTCTCCATCAGTCAATAACAAGGAGTCGTGAGGAGAAAGGTGGGATGAGAACAGCAAGCTAAGGTCAAATAAATTGTCTGAAATCTGAAAGCTGGCTAAAATGAGATCAGACTGGTATTAAGCAAAAGTTAACAGAAAAGTGTGTGTATTGTGAGACTGTATGTAGCCACTAAATTATATTCACAAAGGGTCTTTAAAGTATGTGAGCCTATATTTAAAAAGCCAGGGACAAAGCTTAATAGTATGCACATGCAAAAAATGCATATAAATTGTAAGAAACTTTAATAGTTTAAATTAACACTTAGTTACATAGTTACATATTTTTAAAAATTTATGTAAAGTTTTTTGTATCTTTTTTTTTTACAACTATTTTAAAAATGAAACAGTTTATTTAAAATATGGATGGATTAGACAGTGCTGGTCATTTTAAAATAGCATCCACATCTAATCCAGAGAAAACATTTGATGTCTTCTTTTCTATTATATTCTTGTGGAGCTGTTTGTTCTTCATACTGTGTGATTGACTTTGTCTTTACTGAAAATCTGTTCTTCCCTGTTATCCAGTTATTTGTCCTAACACCAGATAGTGGAGACACTTATGTTCAGAAGACATTTAATGCATAACTTGTTTCATCTTTGCGAATGTCCTGAGACACAAGTAAAGTGGAAATTACTCTCACTCTTCCAGAGATCAAGAGGCCAAACTTAAAAGAGTCATAGAAAAATGGCTCACAGATGCACAGTTACCACTTGCTGGGAACCAAACCTGTCAGGTCTTTTGAAGCCAAAGGACAGGGCTCTTCTCACCTCACCAAAAACCATCTTGAAATTTGCATTACCGTACTACATTCTGCCTGAATTTCCTGAAAGGCAAAACTACACTCATGGGGAAGAGAAGAGAGGAAGAGAGAGAGAACTGCTCCATTCTACTGAGCCTGGGAACCTCGTTATGCACTAAGTACAGAGGCTGGAAGCTCACAATGGGAAGCACCTGGAATCTGGGCGGGGGTTCGCAGAGGGCTGGAGGCTCGGTCCTCTTCTCTCAGTGCTCCATGCTTGGTCCTCTGCTCTCAGGGTGGTTCTCTTCCTTATGCCCTTCACACCCACAGGACAGGCAACTTCCCCTCTATCCATCCACCCCCTGACAGACCAGGGAACACCCAGTGTGACCCTGTGTGGTTGCTGAATGTCCACTCTTAAGGGAACCCTTAGTAAAATGTTGGGGACCAAAAATTCACAATGGCTAATTTTGCATACTTCCCTAAAGGATCAAATGGAGGCTTGGGATTATTGGCTCCACCCACATGAGAATTGCACTTGCCCCTTCTTAGCATAAGATCATCGCCCCCTTCTGAGTCATCTCAGGATTATATCCAGGACAAGATCCTTCTTAGCATAAGATTGTCTATGCCGTTTTGAGTCTCTCCAGGAATATATTTCCTCACTGATTCATAAACTTCTGAGTCTTCTGCCAAATTTGAGTTTTTCTATAGCCCTGCCTTTCACTGTATACACCCAATGAATTGTGGCTGTTTCAGAGTGTCATGTTTGATGCATCTAGGGATATCGATTTCCCAGCCAGTCATGTATTACTAAACTTGTCTCTGTTTTTTATTTTATCTTCTCTCTGTACCCTTAACACAGAGAATCTGGACTCTTCACTGGCTCCCCATTATAAAATTTCTTCATTTCCATATATTTGTGCTTTAATATGCAGATTATTTTGAAAAGCCTGGTTATGCTTAAAACAGGCTAAAGTCATGTGACTATGCATTGGCATGGAAAAAGCATTTCACAAATTGCAAAATCTTTCATGATAAAAGTGCTCAGCAAATCAGGAATAGAAAAGAGTGTCTTCAATCTTCTAAAGAGTATCTATGAAATCCACAACTCACATCATACTTAAAACTGAAGCAACTATCTGATTTCTGTTCTTGCAATTTCTTTTCAGAATGACATCGGGGATTCTAAATAGACTAGTATTCAAATAAAAGAAGTAAAAGAAATCCAGATTAGAAGGGAAGAGATAAAATTATACCTATTTGCCAATGGCAGACATAGTCTTTAGTCTAAAATACTATTAGAAAACTAAAAATCCACTAGAAAAAAACTAAAAAGTTACTAGAAAAAAATAGAGGTCAAGGAAGTTGCACGATTAAAGATCATTGTACAAAAATCAGTTTTATTACTCTATACTCGCATATTAATTTTCCATTGCTGCTGCAACAAAACACTTCACATTTTGTAACTTAAATTGGTTTGCACCTAGCTCTGTAGGTCACAAGGGTCTATGGAGCAGAATTACAGGTGTTGGGCTCTACAGGGAAATTTGTCTCTTCTGCTTTTCACCTCTGCAGGCCGCATATAAACCCTGCTTTTCTTGTCACAGATGTCCTCCTTCTGAAAGCCCTGAACAAAATAGGAAGTGACTGCTAATTGCTATGGAATTTCTTTTCAGAGTGATGGAAGTGTTTCCAAATTGATTACAGTGACAACTACACACTCCTTGAATACTCTAAAATCGATTGGATGATGGACTTCCCATGGACACATAGGATGGTATTGGAATTATAACCCACTAAAGATGTGAAAACCAAAAAAAAAAAAAGGAAAAGAAAAGAAGAAAAAAGGAAACGGCCATGGAGAATTTTTACAGATAAAGAATTACAAGTAATTGGCAATTTATATAATATTTTCACAAAAAATTAAAATTGTTATTTTTCAAATATTTTGAGTCCATAGTCAAAATAACAAGAATTATTCTAAGAAGAATGAGGAAAATGGAAATAATTGAGAAAAAAATACCACAAGCCATAGCTCAAATTTTAGGTGCAAATGTTATTTCCTATTAGTTACGATAATTTGAAAAATATGAATCTAAGATGACAGCTTATGTAAAATACATGAAATCCATTTTTTAAAATGTAGCATTAATCTGTTGATTTTGAGCATAATTTAACATCTAAATGAACAATTGCTTGACTCATCTCACGTATTGATGTGATTAAGCAAAATGTGTATAATGTGTCAAAAAGATTCAGGATGTTTCGCACACTTATAAAAGATGAGAGATATAAACCTTATGTGTAGATGAAATATTTTTATTGTGGCTTTAAAATTTGACATTTGAATATGCTGAGGTCTAGGGCAGGATTGCAATGGTTGGCAAGAGCATGAATGTTACTTTAGCTGCGAAGTGAGTTATGACCAGTTGGATAGATGCAGAGCCTTTCCGAATGCCTGAGTATGGAATGTGTCATGGTGACATGAAGGAAAATTAAGACAGTAGTAAATTTAGAGCATAGTAAGAAAGATATTTCTTTATGCACAGCTAGTCACCTTGTGACATTCATAGCCCTAGTGAGGTAGCTAAATAAATATCAACTGTTTCAAATTTTTTGAGAAATAATAAAAGTTTATGTGAAGTCAGACACTGACACAGATTCCAGCAAACAAAACATAGTAAGTGAATTGTGATAAAAATCTGAACAGAAGCCAAAATATTGACAAGAAGACATTTGATGATAAAATGCACTTCGGCAAGGCATTTGTGCTTAGGGGTGCATCAGGGACAGCACTGAGGAGGGTGTGTGCTGAGTGTG
>RJWT010029009.1:0-15047 GCA_004365215.1 Cuniculus paca | reverse complement strand
TAACTGGTTTAAAACACGTATTTCATGGCATTCTTATCAACACTCAGATGCCATTCTTAACTCAGACAGTGCTTTCCATTGTTTAATATCCTGTGATGAGGAGCAGCAGACTTCTTTTGCTGGGCTCATTTATGTAATAATTATTAAAAGCTTCAAAAGCAAAGAAGCTTTTATATGAACTGCCATGCTGGGCACATGGAACATATTCTTAGAAACCATATTGAATACATGAAGTGGTAGTATTTTGTGGAAGCACAGTCCCAACTGATCCATTTCAGCACAGAAGTGGCCCCATCTGCAAGTTGAGTTCTGAAGACAAATACAACGAAGACACTTTGCTTGGCCACGATTGACTCTTTGGCTAGAGGGAAAGGTTACTCATGCCCTCCCCTGTTCACCTCAGCCTTGCTGCACCACTGGCTTTCTCTAATTCTCCATCACTCTGGTTCCTGTGCCAGGAAATAGAGTATCCACAATCAAAATGTGTCAGCAATCTCAGTATTGCTGAAGAATGTTGCAAGCAGATCAATTCCAAGAGGTAATTTGCTTAATTTTTGCTTTTCAGGAACCACAAAACTTTCATTTTTACACAAAGCCAACTAACCCAATAAGACTTTCTTGCCATTCAATTTTAAATCAATGGTTAACTATTACTAATACATCTGCCCATGTGGCCTACAGCTCCAACTCAGCTTTTCAATGTCCCCATAAATTCAACTCTGCTGACATGACCTCTCCAAGATGAAACAGAGGCCAGCATGGCATCACATGCTGGGAGCAGAGCATCTTCTCAAAGACTTATAAGCCAGGCGTCACTTCACCCTCTGGATGGATGTCAGGCGTTCCAAGCAAAGGACCGTAGCTACACTGTTTGTCCAAAAGTAACTGCTCTTATATTTGCCAAATCTGTCATCTGTGTGCTTCAAATTATTATTAGATGAACACCAGATCTCTGAGTGTATGCAGGTGGGAAACAGCCCTGTATTAGCCTAAAGAGTCAAGAATGCGTTCCCCTCAGCCCCAAAGCCTGGGACCACCTGGGCATTGAACACTGATGGAACTGGAGTGCTCACTAGAGTAGATGCCAACTGATGGAAAGGAAAAGCAGGGGTCTGTCTGCACTTCCTGCCTGTAAAGGTCTATACAAGTCTTGGCTGGGGTCACCCTCTACTCAAATGTAGGTCAGTTTGACAAATATCATCAAAAGGTCACTAATGAAAATTACTGTTCTAGTACTGTGAGGATCACGAGACTAAATCGGAAGTGGACCCTCTCCATTCTTCACAGTGGCTCTGAACCTGCGCCTTCTGTGAAGCCTTCTACATCCAGTTCTCTCTGCTCTGCACTAAGTGTGGCCATTCACTCCCCAAACTATTATATTCTAGCTCTGTGATTCTAGACTTCTAGAATTCAACATGTTCTGTTAAAGACACTTAACACAGTTTAAAAAAAAACAAAACACATTAACACTATTTCCAGGCCCTCTAGTGAATCTTCAAAAGGATGGAAAATAAGACAAAATTATTATAATCCTGTGGGCTATCTCCTAAAATCCAATGACTCACAAGGACACACAACGATGCAGGACACCCCAGCGCTGAGTACACGATGCTCCCACCACCCTCATTCTTTGATAACAGGCTCAGAGACGCCATGTGCACAGCCCCCAAGTGATGAGTTATGGCTGTCCAGTCCTTCACAACAGCCCTGTTTCCTGCTTTCCAACTCTTCCTTGCAAGTCTTCCTCCTATACGATCCAGGTTGAGTCTGTGAGCCCGAAGAGAAAGTCTGCATTTTCCTCTGGTTTGGTTGTCACAGGTTCTTTCCCTTTCATCCCTTTCCAACTCTGAACACAAGTATGATTTGGGAGGTGCGGCAGGCATGATGTGCATGTGAAAGCTGGAGCACTTTGTCTGAAATCATATAGCCACCAGCAGATGGAATATGAGCTCACCTCAAGAGGCACATGTTTCACCTTTCTGCAGTAAGCTGTCACCCCAACCTCATGCTAGGGAAGTATCTTCCCAAAAGCATTCTGGCTCTTTCTTGACCTCTATCAAAAATGAGATCTTGAGCCAGACAATAGGAAATCAACAATGGCTACCATAATGTCTCCTGTCCTCCCTGAAATAGCTGTTCATACCTTCTCACATATTGCAGTCAAATAATACAAAACAAACTAAAACCAATCAGATGAAAGAATAAAAGCATTATTGAACTTCAAAACATGATGATAAGAAATCAGCAATGGCTACCATAATGTCTCATTTTCTTCAAAGTAGCTGTTCATACCATCGCACATAATAACGTGGTTTTATACTCTTTTGTTTTGTTTGAATTTATTGTGTGTGAAGGTATGAACAACCATCTCAAAGAAAACAAGAGACTCCATGGTAGCCATGTTGATTTCCTATTTCCTATTTGTGTCGTTTTGAAGTCCTACATTGCTTGCATTGTTCTGTTCTGTTCTGCTTCGTTCTGTTTTATTGTTTTGTTGTTTTATTCTCTTTAAAAAAACAAATGAGATCCTAACTCTTCGTTTCTGTGGAGAAGAGATTTATAAGGAAGTTACCCTTCTGTGTTCAACACACTGACTCAAGGCCGGTGGGTGCCCATCTGAGGCTTCCAGGTTTCATAGGAAAAAATAAACCTTATGCACCCCCCTTTGGTGTGAGCCATTGCTGCCCCTGCCCTCTCCTATGTGCAGAAGAATCCATTCCTGATCATACAATAGACCAAAACAGCTCCTCAGAGAGCAAATTGGGAGGAGAAGACTTGGTCAACTTCATGTTTAACAGTTATTTACCACCTGAGTTGTCAAACATATTCCTATGTATATATCTTGACCGTCTATAGACACTGAAGGAGAACAAGATTTCTTTATATCTGCCCACAATGCCTAGACTGGTTTCCTGTTCCCCATGGATTTATAATTGTACACATTTTACATTAGAAAAAAGAAAGGGAGTGACTCAGATCGCTAATGATTTCCTGTCCACACTTCAAAAGAATGAATGTTTCACTTCATGAGACTTCTATGCTGGACAAGGTGGGAAGGTGATCCTGTCATGGGCCACCATACCTTCAGGGCTCTGACGACCTCAGGTTCCAGGGCATAGCAAGGGTCACGATAGGGAGAACCCAGAGCACTCAGTATTTCACACGAAGTTCACCAAGAGTGAAAATAGTGTCTGTAAAAAGATGCTGGGAGTGTGAAATTCTTTGTTGAAGAATCGTGCATTTACATTTCTCTCTAGTTATATAGATTTGTCCTATGAGTGCCCAAGATTGTGGCATTAACCATGCTCCAAGGAAATGGCACAGTGAGTCGAACCTCATTAGAGTCAGCACCAGCCCTCTGGTAGTTGGTGGTAGGGTTGGGAGAAAATAGAGGAAGCAATGTCAAGGAGAAGAACTCCATCAGCAGAAAACTTATTCTTGACAGCCTGTATGATAGGTATATCAGTGACTTACTGACCCATGAATTTCAGGGAGTCTAACAGACAGCAAAACTTGATCCCAAATCAAAGACCACAGTGTTGTACCCCGTAGATGGAGACATTCTTCACTACCCAAATCGACCACTCTTACATTTCTACTTTCCATTTATTCTTGCTACTATGTGCATTTTGTTATTTAACTTTGGGTAGGAATCTGGGACTTTTGTTTATCTGAGGCCAATTTTGACTACTGATTAGCCCCATACCTTTGGATGTAGAGTCTTTTTAAGCTTAAACTTGAGTAACTTGCCAGTAGTGGTGGCTCACGCCTGTAATCCCAGCACTCGGGAGGCTGAGGCAGGAGGATCATTTTGAGTTCGAGACCAGCCTGGGCTACAAAGTGAGCTCAAGGCCAGCTTGAATGGCATAGTGAGACTCTCTCTCAAAAAGACAAGGGCCAGGGATCTAGCTCAGTGGCCTAAGCGCCTGCCTGGCAAGTGTGAGGTCATGAGTTCAGTCCCTGGTGCTGCAAAACAAATAAATAAATAAAAATAAATAAAATAAAATTGAATAACTTTGCCATGTATGTATCTGTTATTTCATTTGGTTAAAGAAATTTAGATAACTTGGACATGTTTAGTCTGCAGAAATGAAGACTAGGAAAGACACTACAGTCTTTTCACTTTGTGTCAAGTCCTCAGACCAAGACACTAGTCAGTAAAGACAGAGGTAAGAATAAAAGCTTTGAATGCCTAAGTAAGGTAACAGCTAAATTTGTGAAAATGACTTACGATCCTTCCAAGAACAATGACAATTATGGAAAACAGTTATGTGGTCAGTCCCATCATACATATAATAGCAATGTCCTTATAGAGATGAGTGGTGACAGCAGTGTATTATTAATAATGTCAGCGGCAACCCGAAGCATATTACCTACCATTTATGCTCCATGTGTTATGTACCAGATGATGAGCTGTGTGTTTCATGTGCATTACATCTCTTTGTTTTTATTCTAGTTTTAAGGTGTTACAGCTTGCGTCTAAATGTCCCCCGAAAACCTCAGAGGTGGTTGGATCTAGAGTGTGTGATGCTGGGATTAAGTGTGTGATGCTCACATCAAGGGTGTGTGATGAGTACATTAGTCCACTGCTCGGTTGGCACAGCTCTGGGCATGGAGAAGGCCCACCATGCATGTGAGGGCTGCCCACTAGGACACGTAGCCTGGATGGAATATAAGGTACAGAAAGAGGGCTTCTGTGGTCTTTTGTTGCTTGCTGCCTTTTGTCTGCCCTGTTTTGCCATGAACTGTTTCTCTTCTGTGGTTGCCCTCTGCCATTCCACCCTGCCTTGGAGCCAACTAAGGACTGAAACCAAATAAACCTTTCCTCCTTTAACTTCGAGTGTCAGGTATTTTGTCTCAGCAATGAGAAAAAGTAACTAAGACATAAGGTAAGAAAATCGGGACAATAGATTTCATGTCTAAGAATACCAACTCCCAAATCAAACACTAATATTAACTTTCAACTAAAAAACTTAGAGGAATATTTGCCAGTTAAGTACTTTGTCAAAACTCACTCAGATGGCTTAGAAATCCAGGTCTTTAAGCACCAGAGGTGACCTTTTCAAAAGCTGAGCTCTGAGATTCCTACATGTGAATGGAAGGTGCCCTCAGAGGTCCCCATCTGGGCTCTGGTAGTCATTCCTCATTCATCTGCCTTGCTCACCTACCGTCTTTATTGGTTCCTGTAATGGAGGGAAAAATATTTGTAAAGAAGAATTGTATCACCCCAAATCTTTTATCTTGAGCTTCATGCTGAATGTCTCCTGCAGGACCAGTGCCATCCTCAGACAAGGAACGGTGGCCACGCGAGAGGGTGAATGAATGAACAACGCTGACAGGGGCGACTTGGTCGGTGTATCATGGTGGTCACATAGGCTCCTCTGGGGTGGGACTTTTGTGCTTTATCCAGAGCTTCATCCGCTCCGTGACAGTGAACTTCTTAGGGTTTGCATAAAACTCCCTAGGTCTCCACAACAGTGTGACTGCAGTGGGACAGGAGCTACTCTCTGGGGAAGTGGATACAGCAGGAAGTTACCAAAAGCCATTTTAAGAAGCGTGGCAAGTCACTTTATCGTATCTTTCACTCTTCACCTTACTCTCGTAGATGAAGAGCCTTATGGCCAAAGTGCTTTTCCAAAGCTATCACACTACCCTCCCAACCTCTCCATGAGGAAATCCTTCCCTTTGGCTAAGCAACTCTGCTTCTCCTTGGCATATTCTTACAGTCAGGAAGCTGTGGTTCGATTCTTGGTGTCCGATAATTTAGGCACTCTACATTCACTATGACAAACAAGTCAAATATCTCCAAGGTAGGATTCTCACGCATGTTTCTATTGCCTGGGAGTCTGGGACTTGACCTGCATCCCAGGGCTGAAGCCCCTTAGTGACAATGTTTCAAGGTACTCTGCCTGCCTAGACCTCATAAACCTAGCCTAAACTGTCCCCTACCCCTGAAAGGTAATACAAAGAAGAGAAATGGATTTTGCCTTTCAGAAGTTAATGATAGAAGAAAGTCACACACAGGCAATTTTGCTGTTCCAACCAGGAGTCTGAACAGACGCTAAATGATGTCCAGGCTTGCAGAACAGGTGGGATGGGCCCTGTGAGGATGCCGAGGGGGCCGTTCCAGGATGGACATGCTGCTCACTGCGATCCAGAAAAGGCTGAGATGCTGCAGCATGATGGGGAAGTGAGAGACAGATAGCGACAGCACTGGATCCCATTATTTAGCGTGGTACGCAGAGGATACTGGACACTACTGAAGTGCTTCTTTAGAGGAGGGTTGAGGGCAGGTCCGGGTTCTAGAATGGCCACAGTAAAAGGGGTTCTGTGACAGATGAGGTAACAAGATCAGGGTGAAGCATGAAGACCAGCCTAGATACCATGGATTTCCAGGGTTCTGGCCCGGACCAGTGCAATAACATTGCAGAGCAAAAGCAGTGTTTGGACCTGGGAGGCATCCAGGCGCCTCATCTCAATTCTTAGCTGTCCTTCGAAGGGTTGGCCATCATCTGGGACCTCCGTCCCTACCTGCTGCTCACGGATGCCTATTCCTCATCCGCACTTGGGTGCAGTCTTCAATTCATGGCCTCAGGCTTTCTCAACCCACTGGGACTGCAGCCTGCCAGCCTTGCTACTATGCAGGCCATTAGGGGCTATGTCAGTCCTGAAATTATTCTGAATTATGCATCAGATGACCATTATATAATTATATCTTAGATTGCCATTCATTGTTTTGTTCCACAATTGCTAATCTGAAATACGAAAAAAAAAAATCAAAAGTGGTTTCAAATCCAAAGTATCTTTGTAAGTTGCAACAAGTTCATTTCGTTGTGCAGTCGAACCTGAATCAATGTGAAATGTTAATGTAAGTACTAAAATGTTTTGTCCAGAAATATTACTGTCTTTGATTACAAGATGCCAGCCCAGACCCTTCTGGACGCAGGCTCTCTGTACTACCATTCTGAAATCAAAAGGCTCTGACTCTGATGAGTGGGGCCGTCAATTAGAATCCATGTTACTCAGGCCCATGTCTGCGTCCACCCTCATGCTTTCGATGCAGGACTCACAGCTGAACCAGTGATTTTTAACACACGGTGATTCCGTTCAGTCCCTCAGCTATTTGCATCAGCCCAGTGGGGCTATGAAAAGCTTGCTCGCCGCACTTTTGAAGGAAAGCTAATAAGACAGCAGCTGCTCCATTTAAAATGCTCAGAAATATCTCTGCCAGTTAAAAAAAATTATATATATGATTTCAAAGACTTATTTAACCTTTGCACTGATATTTCAAAGCAACAGTTTATTCAATTAAAAGGAAACATTTAAAAACAGATAATATTTTTTGCAGTATCTTAGCAACAGGTGGTTGAACCCATGCCTAGAACTAAGACTTGAGATTTTGCCAAAGGGCCACATACTAGTGATATTTTCCTTTTAACAAATGGAATAAATCTAATATTGTTTTGGACAAGTTGTGCTGGATTACATCATAATGTGAAATCCTGACAATAGAGCCCCAAGGAGGGGAGAAGAAGCAAGAGGAAGGGTCGTATCCCACAGGTCCTCGCGGCCTTTGAAAGAGAAGGCAAATGCTATGAGTTTCTTCATGCCACAGCTGCATCCCAGGTAGGTGGCGTGAGGGTGTGATCCGGTGAGCTGCTTTCCACCATCCTTGATCATGCAGAACTCAGTTCCAGCAGGCATCTCTGAGGCCAGAGCTTGGTCCTCCTTCTTCATATTCTACCCAGGCTGGATTTCATGCACAATTAGAATCAGGGGCTCCTCAACTATTGGAGAATTTTGAATCATTCTCATTGTAGAAAACTGCATCTCTGAAATGCACATGAAAACTATTTGATCTGATTTCAGAGCGTTTATGAAGTGAGGCGAACCTGATGTGGAATACTATGACCATCCCCTGTGCCCTCGTTAGAGCCCACCCTGCACTATCTTTTTACCTTGGTGGCATCTGGGAGAAGCAGGCTGAGCACAGCACTCTTCTGTGGTCCTCCTGCGTTCATGTCACCTCAGACCCATGCGCCCTGAGAGGCAGCAAGGTGGCAAGTATGTTGGGATGTGAAATCATACTTATGTTCATTGAGACTGAAAAGAATCTCTTAAAAAATGCCTTTCTACTTCTGGGCATTTCCACACTGATCAACACACTAAGGGCTAAACAACTCAAGAAATCCCCTCACTTAAAGACTATAATTAAGACAATTTTTAGTATAGTCTCAAGAATGTCTTCAGCCAAAGCCAGTTGTCCAAGCTGTATTTCAAAAAAACATCAAGTGTATAATACCAAACTCATATATTTTCTGCAGTAATGAGATTATGGGTGGAATATCTACTGTAGCATGGTAACATATCCAGCCCCAGCATCTTGTTGTAATTATTCTCATAATTATTGGAGAGTAATTATAATCCTGTAGTATGATACAATTGCTTGCATCATCCCTGACTCAATTTAAGTGAAGCCAGAGAGACCACACATTGAAACAGTGAACAATTTAAACCACTTCTTAGATCTGTTAGAAACTCTCCCTAATCAGAAATCTAGTCTTAGTATTTTACAGTCAGTCATCTAGTAAATATTCACGATTTCCAGAGTCCTAATTTCTGCCGGGCACTGTGCTAAGTGCCAGTGATGCAAAAATAAGTAGGATACCGTCTTTGCTTACAAGAGATATGTAATCCAGAAGGGGACATAGATGGATAATTGTGGTATTGCACAGAAAGCGAAAGTGGAATTTGTGTATTATGAGAGCACAAGGAGGTCAATCTAAACAGAGCTGAGCTGGCAAGGAAGGGGTCCTGCCCAGGTTCCCCGAAAAGCAGACTGGCAACTGCAGACGGCCGGGGCAGAGGTAAATCTTGCTGTCCTTACCAGCCTGACCCAGTTTCAGTCAGACATGAATTCCTGCTCTTTTTTTTTTTTTTTTCCCCACATCATTTTTGAAAGAGCATGAAAGACCTGTTCTCAGGACAATGCATGCAGTCAGGGGAAGAAGAATGATTCTCCCACTGGCTTTCCTCTGCTCCCCTTCACTCATGGGCAGGAATCTGTTGACTTCCCCCAGAGGAGCCTGGCGTCCAGGCAGCTGCTTGTCCACGAGCAGTGTGTGGGGCTCCTTGAAGTGTGCCGCAGACTGGAGGCTGCACAAGCTGTCGCTTCGTTACGGCAGCAGCTCAGGCTTGAGCTCAGGCTTCTTAGCCTGCAAGTGGAAACAGGCAAACCTCGAAAGAGGCCAGGTCCAGCAGCGTGAATCTAGGCTAGGGTAAGAACTGCCCAGAGAGGAAAGGAACGGCTGGCTAGAGTTCATCAGAGATGCCAGGCCAGATCATCACTGAGAGAGGAAACAGAGCACTTCCTAGAAAGAAACATTGCGCCCTCAAAGCGCTCGAGATACCAGGGCTTTAGCCCAAATGCTCAGTGTAGGGTAGGAGGATGTGGGAGGGTGGGAAGCTCATGACTGGCAAGACAGATTTCTTCCTGTAGGAATGATAGATGTGGCACGAAGGACAGGAGCGACCAGAGCACACAGAGAAGCTTCCCTTCAGGCGCTCCATACACCCACAGTTGCTTCTTCCTCTGGAATGCACAGGCCCTGCCCCTTCTCGCCACCTGTCTGACAAGCAGGCATCCAGCCCTCTACTCTCTGTTCGGTGTTGCCCAGCAGATGCCCAACAGAGACTAGGGCATCTTTGAGATGTTCACATCCTAAAATGTACAAAGCCTGCTGGTTAGCATCCCAGCAGAGATGTTCCACAGTGGGGCATAGAGAAGGGACAGATCATTTTCCAAGGGAATAAGAAAACACTTTGCATATCCAAAAGAAGGCACTGCATGATTCGAGCCTTCAGAACAAAGGTTCAGTTAGCCCTGCAAAAAAAAAAGAGAGAAAAATGATGGCTCATTGAGGCAGTGAGTGGCACAGAACTGGGAGAGGCCATGCCCCATGCAGAAACTGCTGGAGAGGTCGGCATGACTGGAACCCAGTCTTACCCCACATCCGAAAGCAGACAAGGGACGGTCTTCCAGAGCACCTCACTCTAGCAACTCATCTCTAGACAAATTGAGATGCTCCCTCTACCTGCTAATCAAATTCCACTTCCAAAGTGCTCCATTATTTTAAGGCTGGGATTAGTGGAGCCAGGGACACAGAGTCTGCTGTTGGAATGCCGTCCTACGTGAGCCCACACCCACACAGCCATCTGCTGGAGGACTTGTTCTCACCCCAGCCCACCTTAGGGTCAGCCTGCAGAAGTGTGCTTAGAGTCACAGCACAGCCAGCCGCAGATAACACCTCCCTCTGCCTTTGATCTGCGAGCATGGTGATCGTCAGACTGTACATTTCTGCAAGTGATGAAAACACTAACAATACCCCAACCCCAAGCCTTAACCCTGAACCACAAGGTTGGTAATATTCTCCAGAGCAAGCCAGGGCAGCTGGGGCCTGAGTGCCATTGTTTGCAGCAAACCTCCAAGGCAGTCTGTCCGGGGTTTGGCCCGACCAGCCACACTGGCGGTGCAAGGGTTTGCTCCTTGCAGGCAGATGGCATTCTGAAATAAAAGTTGTGTCACACAGAGAATCTGAAAAAGCATGTGAATGTTTGCGATTAAATCCAGGCTAACTGGCCCACCCCAAGTGCCAGACCATCTGCCTCTCGGTAGAGAAGGAAAGTTGGATGGACGTCACCAGGACTTGGCACCTCACAGGATTTCTGGGCCTTGGTGACATCTAGGTGCTTTGTAGTATAGCACATTTGTTATGCTGTTTAAATATATGTGCACTGGGCACAGAAAGCTAATATCTGGAACAATAAGGTAATCCTATATGCTTTGCAATGAAAAACACGAGTGAAGGGCTGCTTGCTGCCAGAGTTCTGCCATTCTTGCTTAATTCTGTCTTTCAGTTATGCGATATGTTTGAAGGCATTCTTGGTTGAAACTGCATGGAGAAAATGAGCTGCAAACAATAGCCACTCTGCCTTTGAGAACCAGGAGGACAATTAAGCATAGTTCCAATTACAACTCCAAGAATCAGCCAGGGAGAAGTTTTGTTCTCTCTTAGAAGCATCCTTTGGTTGTCAGCTGTCCATTCCCATACCTGTTCGCCTGCTGGGCTGTCTCTACAAGATGCTTGGTGTGCGGAGAGCATCACCCTGATCTCTTTCCCCAGCCTGTGAGTTCCCTGCAACTCACATCACTTATTTACCTCTACATCCCACTCCACAGCTAACATAGGCGATTGGAGTAAGCATTTCACATCATCTAGTGAATGGACAGATGCATAAATAGATCAATAGCGTTAACTTCCTTCACCCAGTTAAAAGCATACACAGTCAAAAAGAGGCTTCCTCAGTCGGGTTGCTAATATGAAAATACAGACAAAGGAAAACCTTAGTAAACCACCTTCTCAGGGAAAGATGCTTAGAGAACTGTACTTCTCTGAATGAGTATCTACTCTACAGGATCCCACAGTCACGGGGACCACTGTTAGCCTGAGATAGGATTCCCTGCAGTGCAAGTGGGTGAGTTGTAATTGTTCATAGCCAGAACTTCCAGGGGGAGGCGTCTTGTTCCCTCCTCTAAATGTTTACATTCTCAGTTGGGAGAAACACCCAAATGACAACTGTGGTTGGTGTCTCTATTGGGGCAGATGCATTACTTTCTCTTGGTCTCTGGAAAGCCTAAGCAGAGTAAACTGGCTTGTTCACTAGTTGACAAAACTTTAAAAGCCTCAGGCTGCCTCTGAGGGTGGCCCTAACATAAAAAAATGCAGAAGATGAAGGAGACCTGTACCAACTTCGGAGTTTCGAAGGTGCTGGAAAGAACAGCGGGCGTGGGAGGTCAGCTGTCTCAATCACAGAACTCAGCTTTGCCTGTTGGACAATAAGCACACAGAAATGGTGACTCTCAAGAAGTTTCTCACTTCTGTTTCATCTTCCATCTCTGGGAACTGTACGGAGACTGATGCGGTATAACTGTCTGTGGCCAGATCTGGAGCCACTTGCCCGGGCCAAGGACAGCCAGGAACCCGACATCCTCTGCTGGCAGCTGGAGAGGCTGAAGGAGCGTGCAGACGACCCCTTCACCCTGAGTTCACTCTCAGTCTCCCAGGAGAGTGTGGCTTTAGTTTTGTCAACTAAGTGGGCTCAGATTCATCCCACTTTTGGACAAACTTATCTCCCAGATTGATGGTGCCAGACAACTTCCAGAGAGGCCAAAGGGGCACAGTTATCCAGCTCCAGGAGGTTCTCTCACTGCACAGAGGGCAGCTTCTAAACAAGCAGATGAGTAGCTAGGAGTGGTGGGGCCACGTCTGCAATTCCAGGACTCTGCCAGGCTGAGCAGGAGTACAACGGGTCAAGCCTGGCCCGGGTAACTCAGCAGCTTGGTGAGAGCTGACCTCAAAATTAAATAAATAAATAAATAGGGGCTGGGGATGTGACTCAGTGCCATAGGCCATGGATTCAATACCCAGTAGTGAACGATAAATAAATTTAATGAATAAATAAGTAAAAAGGAGAAGGAAAGACTGACACTGAGTTCAAGCTGTTTTCCTAACTCAAGCAGCAAGCTGGTCCCTCTTCCTCCCCTGGAGTGAAGGGTAGAGAGGGCAGAAGCGTGCCAATGGCTGGTCCCCACCCCACCCCTCCCCCTCACTCCCTGAAGCAGACAGACTTGCTTCTCTGATGACCCCGAGGACCCCGGCTGCTCCTGGTGGAGGAAGAGCAAGTCTTCGGCATCAGCCCTGAGCTGCACCACAGCTCCACCGAGGTGAACAAGGGCTTGGGGAAGTCGCACTGCTGAGAAGGACAGCGGTCAAGGCAGAGCGAAGTGGGGCGCGGTCAAGGCAGAGCGAAGTGGGGCGCGGCCAGTGTTCTTCCGCAGGAAAGAAACCCCCCACTGTCTGTGGGAGCAAAGCACAATCACAACCACACTGATTCACACTTATGCCGAATCTGAATTTCTGGCCCAGTGCAACAAAAAGTCATCTAATTGCTAGAAATTGTACAGTTAAACACATGAGCCATGAGAGTCTGGTAGGGAAATGACTGCGCTATTCTGAAAAGGGGCCTACAGGAGACTTCATTGAGGTCTTTTCTCGCTGTTTTCTAAGGCTGGGTAATCAATAAACGCTTCAGATATATGTTCAGTGTTTGAGATGGAAGTGATGCAATTTATTATTTCTTGCAATGGTAAGCTAAAAATTTAATTACTCAAAATTTTCTCATTTTGAAATGCATTGCCATTTAAAACAAATATAATTGACTCATGATTTCTGTCAGTTAAATAAATATATACTGGAAAAGTTTAAATTATCATCCATCTTAGCAAAAGGGTAATCTATTATATTAGCAGTCAGTGAATGATTAGTTATTTATTCTCTTAGAGGGTAACCAAAGGAGATTGATATTCTGATAAGCTTGCCATGGATTCCCGAGGCCGTCTCTCATCGTTTAACCTATAATGTGTCAGACAGAAATTCCATTACAATTACAATTAGTACTAATGCCTTCCAAATTATATTTAATGAAAAGGTCATTATTTTAACTACAAATAATTTCTTTCTTAAAAGTTTTAAATGAGTTTCAATTTTTAAAAATGTGCAGTGCAATTAATGTTGAGAAAAGAACAGTAAGTAAATCACAAGGACACAAGGGGAAAAAAAGTAGATTTTGTTTTTTTTCCAGCTGGGTTACATTTTTTTCTCAAATTCTGTTGGTATTAGGTGATGGGGGCGGAGTGAAGAAAGACAGAGCAGTCTTCACATTAGCCAAGGACTTAGAATGTCCCAGACACCTTGCAAGATCATTTTAAAAATTACTTCTCTTAATTCTCATAATAACCATATGAAGTAGATATGTTTCCTGCTTTACAGAGAAGCAAAATGAATTTCCTGGAGGTTAAATTCCTTAAGTAATATTATACTGTGGGGCACACAGGGAGTGAAAAGCCCAGGCCCACCCAGTCCCACCCGCCCATTCCATCAGCTGTGTCCCTTCTGTCCTCTGCATCTGTCAATATCCCGGAAGAATGGGTGGTGAAGAAGACATGGCACAAAAACTGGCAGACTGTGCTTCCAACATTCATGAAGAACTCTCTGAGTCATGGCTGTCCTGGCCAAATATCTGGAATCGGGGGTCTTGGTTGCTATCCTGGACTTGGCCTTTATCAATTCTCTCATAGCCTTACCATTAAGATCTTGCATACTTAATCTTTTGGTCAATGTTGTTTCTTCCTGTTTGACAGCCCTCCAACTACTCCCCCCACACACACACAGATAGAGCCTACTTTGCTAAACCTTGAACAGGAAGTTTGAATTAGAATGACGATTCTCAAAAGAGTAGGGGACTAAAGGGGTAGAGAGAGGCGAGCAAGGAATTAAGATATATTATATACCTGTACCAACCCTCACCATGAAGAGTACACTCATTACCTACTGCAAACATGTACCACTGAATTTTTTAAAATTTTTTTAGAATAGACAAAAAAAGTAAGAATTTGTTGGAAATATACATTCTGGGGCTCCACCCAGAAATATCCTATTTGTCATCTACAGGTCTGCTATGCAGTAAGTACAACTCTTTGTGTTGTATAAATCATTTTTGTGGACAGAGCCTTATTCATCGTGGACAAAGAACACCCACTGGGTGCCTGGTGGATACCTCTGTCAGTAGCCCAAGCAGCCTCACAGAAGCCTAAAACAAGGGCAGAGAAAGTCAGGGGTGGTAAATGCGGTGCCAGTGGTAATTTTGGAGGCTCGGGGAATACTTAAAAAGGGGATTCAGCTCAGAATGCAGGTGTCCCAGTGCAGGTTCCAATGCAGGACAGGAATAACTCAGGTTATACTGGGTTTCCTTGAGAAACACACCTTTGAAATCCTTCTAGTAAATCCCGCGAGGGAAGCATTATTTTTCTTGTAGTTCACAACAAAATGGCCAAGTTAACACAGCTACTGAAATTTAAAGATATCATCTTGGGACTTAAAAACTCCTATTGTGTTTCATTCTGCATTTCTGCAGTTCTCTACAGTAAA
>RJWT010029008.1:0-15050 GCA_004365215.1 Cuniculus paca | reverse complement strand
AATGTTTAATGTTTCCCCTCTAGTTAAATGATTATTTCACCACAGTTTTACAAAACTCCCACCATGTGCCAAATACTTTGCTAAGTTGTGGGAATAATGTGCGAAGTATAAAATAAAAATAAAACTTGAAAACTTTCTTAGGCTTATGAAGATGACCATATAAACCGTTCCGTTAAAACACGTACAGTTTTGCATCTGAGTTGTTGTGTCTGGGAGGAAATAGGCGTGTCCTTTTCAAGAAACTGATTGGCACTGGCAGTTCAAACAGCTCAGAATGAGAAAAGCTGTACTGGGTGATGCGCAGAAACTGTCAGGAAGCTCTGAAATTTGCAGTTCTGTCTGCAGGTTGAGTTTCCCAAGTATTATTCTAAGGTAAAGAGGCGAAATTGGAGCCATTGTGAAAAGGATGGTCCTGACAGGTTCTTACTCTCATCAGAAGCTAATGTGAGTTTAGTTACTGGTGCAGATATTCAATACAGTAACCAGAAGAGTGTTACAGGAGTTGAGAAAATCTGACTTATTTTGACCTCACAGTAGTCCAGGAAGGAACCGAAAGATGAGAAGCCAGGCGCTGTGGCACAGTCCTGTAAGCTCAGCGCTCTGGAGGTTGAGGCAAGATCACATGCTCTTGCCAGAGTGGGCAATGTAGCAAAATCTGGTCTTAAAAAATGAATGAGGAAGCTATGGTAGGGCTTGTGGGAAAGAATATTCACTATCTACTTTTCTACTGTTTTATTTCATTTCGAGACTATTACCACTCTTACGTTCTAGGTGTTAACTCAGCATATTAGAAAGGAAGATGCAATATATACTTGCCTGAGGTAGGTGAATATAAATGATTTAAGCATTCACTGCCCCAAACCTCAAATAGACTAGGAACTGGGAATAATTGAGCGTGGCAGATACAGAAGTCAGTGCACATAGAAAAAGAGTGGTGAAGACAGAGGCTGGACAAATGATTCAGAGCACTGATAGGTGATAAAATGCTATGGAACAAAAACATCTTCAGAAGGTCATTCCCAGCCTCCATTTATCAGCATGGAAACATCCCTTATGTGAGACTCATAAATTCATGACAGAGGCCTGCAATCTCCTAGAAATGGGCAAATTGTGTAGCTATATATTTTTTCAAATGTACATATCCTGACTTAGCTTGGCCAAGTGTGTTTTGTACTGAAAATAAACAATCAAACAAATGACATTACAAGATTTCTGAACATTCTGTCTGGTATTCTGCCGACAGTATTTTCAATAATAAATTGCACTTGTTTTCAGATAGGGCTCATGGATACAGTTTGAACACTGATATTGTTCCCTTTGACTTTATGATGCTGCAAGTTTACAAACTCTAGAAACAAATCACCTCTGAAAAATATAGTAAGCATATTTTGGGTTATGTCACCATTGTGAATGATACAGAATGAAAGATGAGAACAATGCATTTGGGAGGTTACTTTGGGGATATCAAGCCATCATCCCATCCGCTGTCCACAAGCAATTATTTGACATTCTTCCCAGGTAGTGTTAATAATTTTGATATGGTTCACAATCCATATACATGAGGTTCCCAAAATAATTAAACAGGTGTTGCGCAAAGTTTATTTTCCTAGTGACGGATATCACCTTCTAAATTGTAACAAATCCAATAATGTCACAAAATATGAATCTTCCTATAAATAATGTGCAAAAAAGTAATAAATAATAAATACCATCTTATCGTATCTCAAGTTAATGCCAAGTTTAGTTTATTCGGTGAAATTTGTAATTTATGTTTCCATAAAAACCACTCTTTCCTAGGTGTCTTATAAAAATCGATCTGTCAAATCCTGCATGTGTTAGAGCTCAGCCAGGCTCCATAAAATGAAAACAAAGTTAAACAACTTCACAAGAGGCAGAAATGGCCTTTTAAGATTCACAGGAGTGTGCCTCCTTGTCTAATCTGAACAGCCATCACAGGGAGATTGATGTGCCTTGGCTGAGAAGTGTTTCATGAGGCGGCTGTCTGCTCAGTGGTACCAGAATGAAGCTATCTGTCTTCATTGCACCCCATTAACATGCCCCTCAGATCTATCAAGAAAATGTCTACATACCTACTTTATAAAATATTACCAGCGACAGTTAAATATTTCAGAACTTGTTGGGAAATATCACTCACCTTACAGCCCTTAATTTACACACATACTTGTGGTTTTAGGCATTTTAAATTCCAGGGTTACTGGGAACTACTTTACGTTCCCACTTTAGACAACTGTCTTCTGTTGAAAGTAATCCATTGGGTTTTGAATGGTGCAGTTTTTTGAGGTAAATCAAAAAAGAATGCAAATTACCCATGAAAAAGGACATATTTTCTTTGGGAATTAGAGTTTTATATTAATATGACCAGACGAATAAAACTTTATTAATAGTTCAATGCAAAATACTTGGTAACTGGAAAGAATGCATTCAAACTAAATGTGCTTATTTCAAATTTTTGTTGTTTGAGTTACTTTTATTTAGCACGTTTAAATTTTACTTGCTAACACATACCAGTTCTATTTGTACTAATCATTTGCCAGCACGCAGAACTTTTCTTTAATAATTTGGGTGTGTTAATTATTAAGATTTCAAACTGTTGAGTGTTATTCACATGACAATTATTCTAATTTCCTCCTGAACAGTAAAGTTAACTAACTTTATAGGGGATTGGATTGGGTAGATTCTGGAAAAAAAAGTTTCCATATAATTAAAAATAAGTTTGAACTAAATAAAATCAAGTGTGTTTTAGATTTAAAATGCATTGATGTACTAACCTAAAATTTCCATTCTTGAGCTTATATTTTTTCAGACAGTAGAGGTGGCTTTTTATTAATCTCCTTTTATAGTTGAGTGAAGGCATGTAACTGAAATAGACATATTAAAATTGGTCAGACATTCTTGGATTTTGGAACAACATTTGGAAGGAAACTAAATAAAGCATCACCAACAAATAATTAAATTTGCTTATCACATTGAGAGGGCATAACTGGAATAAAATTTAGTAGGGCTACCGTGAGCCAGAGACTTTATGCAATTATTCTGTTGTATGTTCTTAACAGTCTTTTATTGTGTATGTTTTTCATATATTAAATTTGGAAGAACAAGTTTAGGAAGGTTAAATCTATTTTAAATGTACTCTGTGAATAACAAATACAAATGTGGATCTCTCCCAGTTCTTTCTGAAATACATCTGTTCACAGGGTCAAGAGACAAGTAAAAGAGACTTTGGAATAAACGCTGACTGAAGAAAATCAGAATTCTCTATTTTCACTTTATCACTTTCCATTCTTTCTTTTTAAAACTTTAGTAAAATATAACATGGAAATATAAAATGCAAACACTTAATATCTATAATTAATACTTGTTGATATATGAATTTCCAGTACAACCAATGAAGCTAATAAAATATTGCACGGCTATCAATCAAAAAAAAATCTTGTCTTTTTGTAATTCCTCTGCTGGTCTCTTTTTACCCCTACCCCAAACTCTGCCTAGGAAATCACTGTCCTCTGTCACTGTAAAATTTGTTTCTGCATTATACAAATGTGTGTTAGGCATTTCTCATTAATAATTATTGAGAGCTTAATGCGTGTAGCTACATGAATAAATAGTTTCCTAATACTGAGAAGTACTATTGTATAGATATACCACATTTGTGTGTTTATTCACTTAATGGACATTTGAGTTTTTCTAAATTTTAACTATTTCAAATGAAGCTGTTGTGAATATTGTTCTCCAAACTTTATATTCATGTACATGTTCTTATAAATGCAACAGTTAAATCAAATAAGTGGAACACTTTAATATAATTACCTTTAAATAGCCCAAAATGTTTTCAGAGTCATCATACCATTTTACAGTGGTATCAACAGATTATCAGCTTTCTAAGCGCAAAATATCCTTTTTGATACTGGGTAAAATCAATTTTCCTTTTTTTTCAAATTTTATCTTGGCACATAGTGACTCATGAATTGCACATTGACCCATGAACCGTAGGTGTTTTGGGGCTTCAACAGTGGGGTATGAATGGAAGGCTTTTGTGAAGAATATACAGAAGCAAAGCCAAGCAAATATTTGTTATTATTACTGTTATTATTGTTATTCATTAAACTGCCTTTATTTTTTTCTTTGCTCTTTTAATTTTCCCTTAATTTTAAAAAATTGTGGTAAAATGCATATAAAATAGAACTTACCACATTTACCATTTTAATGGGAAGTTCAGGAGTGTTCATTGCATTCATAATTTTGTACAACCATTGCTACTTTCCATTCACATAAAGTTCCAATTGGTATAACTGAAATGCTTTGCTCATTATAAAATAATTTCCCCCAACTCGTAGAAACTATCATTCTACATTTTGTCAATGCTTTTGGCTATTCTGTATGTTTCGTATTAGTGGAATAATGCAGAATTTTTGTTTCTGTGACTGACTCATTTCAGTTAATATATTATCCCTTGGCTCTTTATATAGCTACATATGTGACCATTTCCTTCCTTCTTTTTTAATACAGATCAACTCATTTGTTTTCAATTATTTATTTGCCATAGAATATCACTAGGTCACCTTAGTGGATCTTCAAACCCTCGCACAAGTGATTCTTCTGCTTGAACCTTCTAAAATTTCAAGGATTGTAGGTGTGTCACCACCACACTCATTTTTTTTTCTTTTTAGTTCTAGTCTTCTAGTCTTCTAGTAAGTGTGCACTGATATTCTACTATAGATTTATTTGCATTTATTTGATCATTTACTATGTCCCATATCTTCAAATAAGCATACTTACCATGTACATATATTTTTTGATGGACTTAATTTTTTTATTCAATTTTATTGCCTCTGTATTTTCTTATTATTGGCTTATACAAGCACTTAATATATTTTGCATATAATTCCTTACCACAAATAAGCTTTGTTAATACATTTTATACTATCTGGATTGACTTTTCATTGCATTTCCACTGTTTTTTAAAAAATTTAAATTTAAATTTAATGAAGTCTATTTTATCAATATATTTTTAAGTTAATTGGGTTTTTGTTCTTATATGTAGGAAATTTTGGCCTAATCGATGACTGCAAAGATATATTTCTATGTTTCCTTCTAGACGTACAGTAGGTTTTAAATTTTAACTTTAGTTCTGTGGTATATCGCATAGATAAACATTTTTTCCAATTTTTTTTTGATGTAGACATCAATCATTCTACCATTGTTTTAGTCTGGCTTGTGTGTAAAGTTAGCAAGACTGTAAGTTATTCAGTCAAACATGAATCTATTAGTTTTCATGAAGACATTTTGTAGATATAATTAAAGAATATAATCATTGCTCTTTAAGTGAACCAATCCTAGACAATTTGGTGGGCATTAGTCTGTTGAACAGTCTTAAAATAAGAATTCTGTTTGCTGTGAGGAAGAAATTATTTTGCCAATGGACTGCGACTTTGGCTTATGCAAAATGTTCTAGCATTCTCTTCTTGCCAGCATGTGCTATGCCAATGCCCACAGCTGTCTCTCCCTGTCTCTATCTCTCTCTCTCCCTCCATCTCTTTCTCTCTCACCATCTCTTCTTCCTCATTCATCTTTCTCTCCATCTGCATTCTTCCTCTTTCTCTCCCTCTACCCTGTACTGTACTCTCTATGGATTTTATTCTCTGTAGGAACACTGACATAAATGAAAATCATTTTCCAATATGAACTATTATGTATTTTATTAATAAATTGCCTTCATAGCATATCATTAATTACTTAAAATAATATGTATGGGCCTATTTCTTGAATTTACTCTCTGCGTTATTAAGCTACTTGATGTACCACTACCATGCACTCTTGAGTACTGCCTTCTTAATATATACTGTAATTGGAAAACATGCTTAATTTTTCCAAATATCTTCCTCATTTTAGGGTTGTTTATTTTATGTATCAGTCCTTTTTCCACAAAAATGTTTGAAACAGTCTGATGTTGTAAAGAAAAAAAAATTATTTTCATTGGGACTGAAGTGAATCTATAACAAAATTTGGGAAAAAACTGACGAAAATATAGAAACTTCCAAACCATGAACAAATCTCTAGTTATATAAATCTTCTTAAGTACACTCCAAGAAAAGCTGGTCATCTGTCATATTCAAGTATTTCACATTTTAGTACAAATGACTAATTATTTCATATTTTAAGTTAATTTGAATATGTATATATTTAAGTTTTAACATATGATTTTTACAGATTTATATAAAAATTTAACCATTTTTTTGTATATTGGCCTTATATCCTCAATCCTTAGCATGTCTATTAATTCCAGTAGCCATCTGTGTACTATAGAATTTTCTATTAAAATAATTTTGTTACCCTAAAGCAGTTATCCTTCCTTCCAAGTGTACTCCCATTTTTCTTTTCTTCTGTGCACTCTATAATATGATTGTCTTAGTTACTTCCTCATTGCTGGAACAAAATCCACAAGTCAAAGGAGAAAAGGTTTATTTTAGCTCACAGTTTGTAGAGGTTTCAGTCCATGGTCACCTGGCTCCAAGGTATCATAGTAGAAGGGCATCACAAATGAGAAACTGTCCTTGGCAGGGAAGGCAGAAAAAAAATGGTAGAAAGCCTTCTTTTTGCTTTTATCCCATTCAGGAATATTGGACGGTGCTTCCCCCACCCAGGGTTGGCCTTCTGTTATTCATAGCCAGAACTCTGCTAAACCAATCAGAGGGCAATTTATTTATCACATACCTTTAATCTATGTTCACGGACTCTATATCTTTCCCACTCTGAAAAGTCCCACGTATGAATGAGCCCATGAGGCTATGAGGAGACATCTAGATACAAGGCATAGCAGTCATTTTTACAAGCCCAAATTATCATTGTTCACCACTATGTGTGATATTATTTGTAGATTTTTCATTTGTTTTACACATACAATTTAATCAAGTAGCATACTTTCTATTCTGTCCCTACTGGACTGAGAAACTTTATTAGAATATATGTTGAATATTACAAATGATTTTTTCAAATCTGCAAAAATTATTTTAAAAAATAGTATGTTAATATGTTGAATTACATTAGTTTTGGATTTAATGCTAAAACAATTTTAAATTCATTGAATAAATTTAATTTGGTTGTTAAATATTCCATTCTAATTACTCTTGAGGACAGTTTCTCCCAATGTATTTGATAATAGATGGTGGTTTTTAATTTATTCCTTATATTATAGGTTTGTCTGATTTTGATATCATAGGGGGTCAGTGTCTTTTTTACCATATAACCTTGCAAGATTTTATAGCATATTGTTTTATTTGTGTTCTTAAATATTAGGAATATTTCACCTTTAATGTCAGAGTTTAATTTGCTGAAAATTATATAAACACAAGTCAATTTTTGATAAGAAGCCTGATATAAAATCTATGGAAATGTTGAATGGGCTTTGGGAAGTTCTATCTTTCAATGTAATTATTTATCTCATCAAAATTGTAAAATTGATTAACATATTGCTATTGATACTGTTTATTTTAGTTTCTGAAGGATCTGCAGTTATGTCAGCTCTTGCTTTCCCAATAGTACAAACCATTTTCTTCTTTTTATTTTCTTGATCAATCTGGCTAATTGATTATCAAGTAAATGGGCTTCTAAAACAAACAGTTTTAACTTTCATTGAATTTTGGCTATTATTTTACTACTTTTAATATCTACAGGAATACATTTTCTGTAGTTAGCTCATTAAGGTTTTAATTTTCTTTTTTCTAACTTTATGAAGTAAGCTGAGATCATTAATTTTAATTTCATGGTTCTTTTCTAATATGGACTTTCATTTTTATAGGCATACCTCAAATACAAATTGAATAATTATGATACAAAAACTAGGTCATTTTGGTTGATAATGCTATCCATTTCTGCATTATTATTATTTATTGTCTATATGTCTCATAGTCCCCATTTTTTTTCCTGAAAACAAAAAGTTCAGTTTAGAATTCTTTACCAATAAAAATATTTTTCCAAAATTAAAGCAATATCAGATATATATAAAAAGGCTAAAGAATTTAACTCTCTAGTTTTCATGCATCAAGATTTCAAGTTTAAAAATTTAATTATTTATGTAGTTTTCATTATATTTAAAAAGTTTGCAGTGATTCGTTACCTGCAGCCCAACTCTATAAGAAATAGTATACATAAAAGTAAAGTAGAAGGAAAATAGTAACAAACAGCAAGGCAGAAATTTTAAAATGCAGAAGAGAATAAGGAAAAGGATGAAAGAGTGAGACTGGTGAGGGGAATGTATTAAAAATGATCGACATATTTTACATGAATACATACCCTGTGGTACCTCAGTTCACAAATTTAATTCATTCCACAGTGCTGGTTGCAAACCATATTGGTAGTTAATTGAATCAAATTTCTCCCATAAGGTTCAAAGTAAATAGGTTTAATACATTCTGAACCATGTTTCTTTTTAAATAATAAAAGTTTGAAACAAAATACAGTGCAGTACAGTATGAAGAGAGAACACTAACTTGGCAGGTGACTTCTGGCATGGAGGACAGGAAGGTGAGTGAGAGAAGGTTATTGTTTGGAGGGAGAGAATTCATCCGTAAGGACACTGTGGAGATCTCCCTCAGGGGTTTTGTCTCTTTGTATCTTGGCTGGAGGGTCCTTCTTCATTCATGAATTTCTTGAATTCTTTCTTGTAGGCTTCTGTAGCAGCCTTGTCCGAACTGGAGGAGTTATCATAATCTATCACACTGTGGATGCCACTTCTCTTGCAGAATTTATCAAACCACCCTCTACTGGCTTTAAACTCATCATTTGTTGCATTTGTAGAGGAGTCTTCTTGCCATAAATTACTATGCAATTACCTGACTGTTTCACAGATTATAGCTTTACTAGCACTATCACTTGTCAACCATACTAACCAGGTTCTCCCCTTCTTCCAGCACTTGTGTCCTCTGCTCAGTTAATATTGTTACTCCTTTGATAGCATCTTAATTCTTCAAAATAGTACAGACTGTTGACTTCGTCATCTTGTATTCGAAGGTCAGATCATTCACAAGAATGCCCATGCTTTTATACAACTTTCATCTTCAAATCAATGGTCATTTCCTTCAAAGCTTTCTTTTTATCATTCTTGTGCTGCACTTTCTTGTTACTCTCATTATCACTGAACACATTTTTGTCTCCTTCATTTCTGCTCTGCACTTTCTATTAACCACCATTCTTGCTCTGCATTTTCACTGGATTCAAGCTGGATGGAATAATACCATACAGTACCTGCATGTGTTTAAAAGTACACAGAATTGACTTACAGCATGTGTGCACAGGTCTGTTGGTCTTTGGCCATGATTTCGACTAGAGGAAGCCATGACCACGTGTTGAGCAAGAAGGATGGCCATGTTCGTGTTCATGACCAGTGATTGCCATGGTGGTATTTGTCGCCGAATGCAGAGTTTGTGAAGGAAAGTAAAATTTTGCCAAACACTTCTCTTGGCCACCCAAATTGTTCATGGACTTAAGTTTTTTGTGAACCAAAGTATTACTGTGCTAATTTCCCAAAATAAATATAAATATTGTACACCCATAGAAAAATAAAAAGAAATAGTAATGCAAAATTGAAGCCAAGAAAATATAAGTGAAATATTAAAATTGTAAGACATCATATAAAATATATATTTATTTTTATATCATAAAGATAATTGAATGTTTAAAGGAAAAGTAGTAGCAAATAACTTTAAAGAAATTTTTACAAAAGCCTCATAAAGAAAAGTATCAATTCTGAGAATCCAACATGTCCAGAGCAGAAAATAGATCATGACTCTACCAATGTGTTATCAAGCCAAATGTATTTGGATCATTTATCAAAAAATAAAGAAATGATTTAGTACATACAGATCAAGCTTTCTGCTTAACATATTGACAATACAAAATGAAACCCAAATGGTCTTAGAAACCATCTTTTCCCATATAGATGCAGATTAATTTGTGTGTAATTGTGTGTGCACATTAAACATAGCAACCATTGCATGCCTAAGAAATTTTAATTATAGGATCAATTAGAAAGTGATAACACCTTTACAGGTTGATTCTAGTCTGAATCACTTGAAATAAATATTTGTTTTTTAAAACTTAAAAATAAGCACAATTTAGAAAGGCTACTTTAAGAATATTCCATTAAGTATGTTGCCTATTTGAGCAATAGTCTCATGATGTATTACTTGACCTTTTAGAATAATTTTCTTACATTTCTTATTTTTTTTATTAGTACCTGTTTTGAGTACATGATGCTTAAATTCATTTTAGAAAGCAGGTACATGTCCTTAACATGCCTTGAGGTTTTTTTCCCCCTTCCCAACTCATTTCCCTCCTTCTCTAGATCCCATTTCACCATTTTTAATATTCTTATTGTTATTATTTTTGTTTCTCTTTGTGACATACTAAGATCACTTTCATGGTGGTTGGCTACATGACCATCTTAAATATTTTACCTCCCCTCCTTCCCCCATTCAGTCTCTTAGTCCATTTTTCCCTATGCAAAAGATGTACCTCTAATTTTCTTTGTAATCAATCTTTTATTTTGCTCTTTTTTGGTACTTTGGATTACTCAAATGTGATAAACCATATAGTATTTAAGATCTTTTTATTTATTTCACTTAACATTATGTTTTTGAGGTCTTTCTGCAAATTTCTTAAATGTATCACATTAATAATAATTTACTTCAAAAATGTATTCCCTATTAATATAATTTGGAAATGGTTTCCATTTTCAAGTAATTTATATCGTTTAGGAAAAAATAAATAATGAAAAACAGCACATAAATTCCTCAGTTTTAAAATTTTCCAAATCCCAGTGGAAGTAGACCTGACACAATTTTTGAATTAGGGAAATGATGCATACTCATATTAATTTATTCTAGTATACTGCCTTCCACCAAATAAGGATGTTATTAGAAACAGTTCTAAATAACACATCAACACTAGTATGTCAATAGTAAAATATAATATTTTAAATTCCATGTTAAAATACATAATCGACATTATTTTGAAAAGTTTAATACAAATGATGTAAATAATGACAAAACAATTGTATCAGTAGTACAATAATATATTTCATATTGTTGACAGCTAATCTTCTAGTGAATATGTATTTATTTCTTTTTAGCACTAGAGGTCAAACCCAAAATCTCACACATGATCCACAGTTACTCTACTATGAGACTATGCCTTAAGCCTATATTGAATGTTTAAAACTTGTTATAGTAAATAATTATTTTTTGCCATCAAAAATTTTAATTGTAATTAAAAATTTAGAAAAACTCATTAATTTTTGTGAAAATACAGAGTTTTTAGAAAAAATTGAAATTGAAATATTTTTTAAGCTGAACATACAATAACTGTTAGTAGTTGTGCTTTTTTGTGATTGTATTGTCATTTTGAGAAGAAAAAAAAATTCAAGAGACTTACACTCAGCACAGTAGTCTTTCTTCTACATATACAGCTTATGATTTTATACTGTTACTATTTTTACTTTGAATTTATTAAATAGTATTATGCTTGTATTATTAATACTGACAGTTTGGTATTCTAAATCCTTATTTCCATACATGATCTTTCCCTGATATTCAGATGCTTTAAAACAAACTTCTAAGTAGTAAACATAGATTTTCCACCATACAAGTTGATGTAAAACTCGAATTTTACTTAGTCCAATAGAAATCATATTCCCTAAGAACTTGTTTTTGAAGTCATGTTTTTCTTTAATTGATCTGTTGTATTCACAAGTTTCCAATTTTTCTAAATGTTAGACCTAAAGCATATCCTTGGATTATTCCTTTATCATTCTATATATTAACTAATACATCATGTTACTATTTTATTCCAGATAATTCTCACATGTGTTTAGTTCTCTCAATTCATAGTCCTATGCTCAGAATGTAACTCCTAATGTAACCTCAGGCATAGAAAATATTGCTTATCTTCTAAATTTTCTTTCAATTTTCACACTTCCATTATTGTCTTTCATACTACTACCCAGTTGACCTACATGAAACAGAAATATGTTAATATATTTTCTCTCTAAACCAGAGTCAGCAGTCTCTTGAATTGAAAATAGTAAATCTACATGACAATTCTTAGACTTGCTATTTCTGCCTTATTTTCTTTCTCAGAACACACTTTACACTCCAGTAACACATAATTATGCATTAGATTTTTGAAAAGTAATGCAACGTTTTCTTTCAATGCCTTTGCCAGCATTGTTAGTTCAGTTTTGGAAGGACTTTTCTCCCCATTCTTTATGTAATTCCTAATTATATATTCCCCTCATTTTTGTAAAAGTGGACATTGCAGTAATTGAAAAAAATGTATTTTATAGTTCTAGAAAAGCCTAAAGTATTGTTTTGACCTGATATATATCAAATAGGAATGGTTTCTGGGTTTAAGGGAAAGAGAAACATTATGTTAACTGAATTTCAGACAAGTAGGCTTTATTGTAAATCATGTATGATATTTGGGACATAATTGTATCAAAAAGCTACTTGCTATACACCTGAAATTTACATTTTATCTGGTAGTCTTGTAACAGTAATACCTCGGTTCACAAATGCTTTCATTTGCAAACAATTTGGTTTACAAAAACAAGTGTTTGACAAAATTTTGCTTCCATTCATGAACTCTGCATTGAATAACAAACACAATCAAGGCCATCTTCCCCCACAAACACAAACACACCCGTATTCCCCAAATCTTAAAACAAATTAAGTTCATAAACTGACATACCAGTGTATCTTGTCTCATAACCCAAACAAGGTGACAAGAGATAATACTGAGGATGAGAAAGTGAAGACAAAAAGAAATGTTTGAAAATCTGACCTATTATTAAACCCTTATTAAAACTATTATTAAACCCTTTGAGAAAACATATGCCAAGTATTTTTATCTGATCTGAAAAAAATGTATTTCCATTGTCACTTGAAAAGATGTAAGTAAAAACCATAATTATTAATTACTGAATTTATATGCAAGACAAGACAGATCTTGCAAAAGTGTGTCAAATCAGCCTTTCTATTGTCTCCAGAAACCAAAACTTACACACCAACAAGACATAAAAGGACAAGCAGGAGAGATCTCATTTTTCACACTTTCATGAAGTTTGTTTTCTTTCCCTAAATGTAAAAAAAAGGCAACTTATATTATCATCTAGTTTTTAGTTCTGTTTACTCATCATCATAATTTATTGTAGAGTACCCATACAGTAGGTGCTTATCCATCTTTTTTCTTTCAATGTATTTTGAGATAATTCAGTTTTATGTTGTGTATCAATAGTTCACATACTGTTAATGTTGCATATTGTTAATGTGTAATACTGTTCATCAATTTGTTTGTACATTCTTCCACTGATGCCCATTTGGGTTCTTTACAGGTATCATCTAGTACAAATAAATTTCTGTATATACGTATTCCTAGTATGGATCCATGCTTTCTATTCTCTAGTGTATTTAGTTAAAGTGTATGTTTATGTGCATGTTTTAAAAAATTTTTAAATGTTTTCTGAAGTATTTGTAATATTTTCATTGCAAATAGCAGTGTTCAAGCACTTTAGTTACTCCAAATTTCTTACCAATACTTCAAATAACTTTAAAAATTTTAGACATTCTAATATATGCAATGCTTTGTATTTCCCTAAAAACAAAAGATGCAGAGAATTCATTTCTCTGTTGCTAGTATTAGTCTTCTTTAGACTCAAATGAAATTCCTGCTTTTTCTCTAATGGATGAAAAGTATTCCTATTCTTCCTGTCCTTTCAGTTTAGGAAAATGCTTCACAAAAAGTTTATCTGAAAGCAATGACCAGAAGCATTTTAACATACAGTTTTCAAATGTTAGGTTTCAATCTTGATGTTCAGTAACATAACACTTTTTAAAATATAAGAGTTTGCCTTTGTATTTAGTTACATACTTCTCTTTCCTCACTTATTTGTTACTCAATAAATAGTATATACAGAGTATTATTATGATGTTATTCATAAGTTTGTCACCTCCACCTATAAAAACAGTAAATAAGTTTTGGCCTGTCTCTTAGCTCTATGTCACTTATTACTTCTATCATTTTTGAAATAAGAACATGAAACACGTTTTGTCTAAATTGTCCTGGAGTATCATGACTCCCCCTTATTCCACACCTCAGTATTCACCTACACAATCACAATTAATTTATAAACCCACTTGAGTCATCAAAACATATCTAACTGCTTTCTCTTCTTTGTGCCAAAACCTCGCCTCAGAGATACTTAACTGCTTCTTTCCCAACCCATTAATTTACCTCATAGCTTACACATACCTCATCATAAGACCTACACACCTCCGCCTCACCCATTCATAGCCCAATGTTCTGTTAATCTCTTTACTTCCATGTCATTATTTTTTCTTTTCTGTTTTGGTAGTTGTGTTTTTTCCAGCAGTTTGAGAATGAAAGGTGAATTAGTGATGGGGGTCTCTTGAGTATTAATTAGATCTCTTTTTTTGTTAAGTGGTATGAGAGTAAAGCTTGTTAAGTATATATTTGGAATCCAGAGATGAAAGAAGCTTGCTAAACCTAGAAAAGATAAGACTTGTTTTGTAGTTGGCACCTGGAGATCATGGAGACAGGCTTTGTGGTCTGAGGTTATAGAGCGAGTGCTGGGGGTGAGAGTGAGATCCAGGAATTTACCCTTTGGAGAAGTTATTTGGGTTTTAGCAGGGGACACCCTGTGTTTGTGTCTTGAGAGAAAGTTGAGAAGGTTAGACATATGTTGTATAGTTAGAGCGTAGGATGGAGAACAGAGGAGAAGATCACCTACATATATTGAAGAAGAGTGTTAGGTTTAAGATTCAGAGCCATGAGGTCAGCAGAAAGGGCTTGGCTAAAGAAGTTTGGATTATCCCTGAAGACTTGAGGTAGGACTGTCTAGGCAAGCTGTATAGATTGGAGAGTGTCTAGATTTGTCCATGTAAAGGCAAAGAAATCTAAGTAATTGGGGTTTAAGATAATAGTGAAAAATGTATCTTTAAGGTCTAATATAGAAAAAT
>RJWT010029007.1:0-15223 GCA_004365215.1 Cuniculus paca | reverse complement strand
CAATGAAGGCTTCTTTGGGTGTCAACTCCATCCTGGGCTGAAGGTCTCTCCTTCCCCACCTCCTCCTGAGCCTTGGGTCTCTCTGCAGGCAATCGCCAAGGAAGATCTTCACTACAGCACAGTGGTATTTGATTCACCAAAGCAAGACTCTGACGCCAATGGGGTTTCCTCCCAGAGACGCCAGGAGGAGGAACCAGAGTACAGCGTGGTCAAGAAGCCTGAGAACCACCTTCTTAGCCCACGTGCCCCTTAGTCTACTCTCTCGAGGGGACCAATAGACAGCTGAGCTCCTGGAGGGCTGTGCCTCCATGCCCTGAGCCCAGCCAGCTTCACTGAGGACAAGCAGGCGCCAGGGACCTGCTGGACCAGTGGGAAGCCTGTCCCACAGTCTCTTTCTTCTGGCCTGTTGCTTCCCACTGTGTGTATGGAGGATGCCTCTCCTCAGTCCTATGTGACTCCAGGAAATGACATGGCTCACATCAGAAAGCCTGCAAATCAGCTTTGTAAATCACAGCCCCATGGAAACAGCCTGATTGCTGAGCAAGGAGAGCACAGAGACAGCAATGACAGGGATTTGTTCCTGTGCAGAGGGCCACAGGGCACCATTAAACATTATTTCACAGATAAGGACATTGAGGCTCAAAGGGAAAGAGGCTGGCCCATGATTCCAGAGCTGGTGGCAAGCTCCTCTGGACTCTTAGGCTTATGTTTAATATGAGACATAAATAAAGCTTAAGCTATCTTCTTAGATAAATCGGACACACGTGTGAATACTGCTTTGTTTCTCTGGTGTGAGAAACCGAAAGTGAAAAAAGGGAACAAAATATATCTTGAAATAGGAAAATGTTCTAATGGGGAGGGGAACAAAAGAGAGGGGAGGGAGAAAGGAAAAAGTTTTTAAAAAATGAGAAAAGAAAAAAACATGGTAACAAGGCTTTATAAATGGGGAGGGGAGGAGGGGTTGAAGAGAGGGTAGGAGAATGGCAGTAAAAACAAGTTATACCATGTACAGGTACAAATTCTCTATGATGAATGTGATCATCATGAATACCTAAAATGTACCGATAAAATCTAACGTTAAAAAAAAAGAAGCGAAGTAAACTATCTTCTTAAAGGAGAAGGAAAAAGTGATTGAAATGATGCCGGCCGTGTCTGTGTCCCATATTAAAGAGAGCTCCTGGCTTTGATTCCAGAGGACCACAGAGAAGCCTTTTGTTTGTTTGAGACAGGGTCTCCCTTTGTAGTCCAGGCTGACCTTGAACTCACTAGGTAGTCCAGGTTGGTCTCAAACTTGCAATGATTCTCCTGCCTCAGCCTCCCGAGTGCTGGGACCACAGGCATGCACCACCACGCCTGGCTCACAGAGGAGCTTTGAAATGCAAGGACTTGGGGACATCCCTCAAATTGTCACTGGGTGGAAGAGTGTGGTGGGTTGAAAGCTGGTGGTCAGCTTAACATCCAGTCGAACTGAATCAGTGTGGTGCTGGGTGTGGAGGGTCCACCCTGAGGATTGTTGCCAGCATAAAAAGAAGACCTGGAGAGGGAGAAGTGTTGTTTGGTGCTGCTGATTCTCCTGTTGCCGTTGGTTCTCCTGGAGGAGGTTGTCGAGCTTCTTCCCTGTTATGAACTTGGCTGTTCTCATTGTCAGAGGTGCTCAGGGCCTTGTTGTTGCTGAGAATGGCTGCGGTTCACTTAGGGGGAGCTCTGATCCTTACTTTGAGCATCGCTTCCTGGCTCTGGAGGGGAAGATGTGTGCTGTTGAGTCTCCTGGAGAAGCTCCTCACTGGCTTCCTGATATGAACTTGGCTGTTATCATCATCAGTGAAGCTTGGGACCTCGTTGTCTCTAAGGGTGGTTTTCAGGAGAGCTCTGGTCTTTAGTTTGAACATCGCTTCCTGGCTCCAGTGCAGATGCCTCGGCCGACCAGCACAGATCCTTCATCCCGCTGGCACAGACTTTCTAACTTCCACCATTGAGTTTTGGGTCTTCCCAGTGCAGATCCATGAAACAGACTTTCATGAGTCATTGTTGTGAGCTCTAGGCCTCCAGCTGGACTCATGGGGGGCATTGTCATGAGCTCTAGGTCTTCAGCTGGACTCATGCAGGACGTTGCCATGGGATCCAGGCCCTTAGCTGGATTCTTTGAGTCTTAGTGTGTGAACAGATTTCCTGCACTCTTTCTTTTGTATTTGACTCTTGGGTAACTATCATAAATTAATACTATAAATTATGTATCCTGTATTGTCTTGTTCTCCTTGCAAACCCTGACTACGACAGAGAGGGTCAGGTGCTCTTCTCTCCGTGGAAAACTCAGCAGAGTTCTTGCCAGGCAGATTTGCAGTTTCAAGTACATAGCAACTCAGGCTGTCTTGAGCTTGCAGTGGCACAGTGGCTGTGAAGTCATATTTGCTGCTGAGCATGGTGGCCCAGGCCAGTAATCCCAGAACTCTGGAAGGCTGAGGCATGAGGACTGCACATTTAAGACTGGGCAACGTGGTGACTTAGTGAGCCCCTGGCTCAAAGTTTAAAAATACAGCTGGGTGTGGTGGGGCACACCTGTAATTCCAGCACTTTGGTGGCTGAGGCAGGAGGATCACTGTGGAGTTCAAGGCCAGTTTGGGCTACATAGGAAGACCCTGTCTCCAAACAAACAAACAAACAAAACAAAACAAAACAAAACAAAACAAATAGAAAAGGACTGGGGATGTAGCTCAATGTAAAGACCCTGGGTTCAACCCCCAGTACCACAAAACAAAAATAAAAGACCAACAACAACAACCAAAACACCCAAAAACACATTTGCTACCCTCTTACCCACTCCAGGTCTTGGTGATTTTAATTCTTTTTTTTTTTTTGCAGCATGGGGGATTGAACTCATGACCTAGTGCTTGCCAGGCAGGCACTTAGGCCACTGAGCCAAATCCCTAGCCCTTGTCTTTTTGAGACAGGGTCTCACTACGCAGCTCAGGCTGGCCTTGAGCTCACTTTGTAGCCCAGGCTGGTCTTGAACTTGAAACGATCCTCCTGTCTCAGCCTCCTGAGTGCTGGGATTACAGGCGTGAGCCACCACCACGCCCAGCTGGTGATTTTAATTCTTAACAATGCTTTGACCTTCAGTTTTTAGTAAATAAGAGTTGAAAGCAAGGGCTTTGACCACAACCAAACAGTGCCTATGGGCGCTCTCTCTGCCGGTGGCTTTTGGGAGATGCTTCAGCGGGTAAGTGTTCTCCCAAGGGTGAAGAGGCACTGCTCTGGTCGGTGTCTTCTTCAGATTTTATTTCTGTGTGTGCACACATGCATGAGTCATCCTGGATACTTTGTCCCCTTGTTTTACTAATATTCTGAGATGCAAAAGGGGAAATACGAGCATGTCACACACAGGGGCACACAGGACACACACTTGCTACAGTCAGATTGTGCTGTGTGGCAAGGGGCTGGACATCAGCAGCAGGGCCCAGGTGTGCAGTGCAGCTCTTTCCAGGCCTCGGCCCCGTGCTGGCTGGCAAGGCTGGGTAGGGTTAAGGACTCTTCTGCCTGAAGGAGAGCAGTGGGCCCTGGGCTCTGTGGATGGGACCCAGTTCCCTCAAGGAGGAAGTGGGGAAGTGGTAGCCAAATATAACAGAGAGCTGGCCCTAGCACAGGATAGGCTCAAATTCAGCACCCTGGAGTGACCAAAACTGGGCTATAAGCTGGAGGGAGAGGTAAGCTGCTTCCTGGTGTGAGTTGCTCATCTCCAGGAAAACCCAGGCTCCCAGTGCATGGCTGAACTTAACCTTTCCTGCCAGGACTGTGGTTCCCGTTTCTCTTTCATTCATTTATATATATATATATATATTTATGGCACCAGGGATTGAACTCATGACCTCGTGCTTGTCAGGCAGGTGCTTACACCACTGAGCTAAATCCCCGGCCCTCTTTTATTTATTTACTTTTGTGCTTTCTGTCTTTCGATGATGCCTAGAGCAGACCAATCCAAGGGCAGCCTGCCTGCCTTCCTTCCTTCCTTCCTTCCTTCCTTCCTTCCTTCCTTCCCAAGCATCCATGGAGAGCCTTCTGTATGCCAGGCAGTAGGTTGGACCCTGGGGGAGCAGGGACACAAGTGACACAGCCCTGCCCCAGATGAATTCTCAGGCTCAGAGGGATATGGACATGATCCTTCTCCACCTGCCTCCATTTTGGGGTTGTGGACATGGGAGAGAATGTTTCTTAGGTGCTTGTGTTCCGTCTATGGAGATGAGAACTGGGTGCAGTGGAGTGCTGTAATCACAGTTACTCTAGAGGCTGAGGCAGGAGGATTGTGATTTCGAGGCCAGCCTGAGGAAGATCCTGTCTCAAAACAGAAAGAGCTAGGGTGTAGCACAGTGGTAGAGCACCTACTTAGCACGATCAAAGCCCTGGGTTTAATTTCTGCTATTACTCCCCCATCCCAAGAAATGTACCAAAACAGGTAATAGAAGATAATTCCTAAAGACTTTGATTGGAAGCCGGGCATGGTGGCTCACGCCTGTAATCCCAGCACTCTGGAGGCTGAGACAGGAGAATCGTTGTGAGTTCGAGACCAGCCTAGACTACAAAGTGAGCTCAAGGCCAGCCTGAATGGCATAGTGAGACCCTGTCTCAAAAAGACAAGGGCTGGGGAATCTAGCTCAGTGGCCTAAGCGCTTGCCTGGCAAGCGTGAGGTCATGAGTTCAATCCCCGGTTAAAAAAAAAAAAAGACTTTGATTGGAGCCAAGGAAAGGTAAAGCTGGACATTCCAAACTGAACCTACAGAGTGGCCATCCAGGATTCAAGGCAATCATAAGGTATCAAATCCCATTTCTTCTGTGTCCTGAGGTTGGAGTGAAGCAGGAAAGGTTGTCAAGTGTGGAGGCCATGTGTTGAGCATCCCCTTGTAAAAGCACTTTCTCTAGCAAACGCCTGTAATCCCAGCACTCAGGAGACTGAGGCTGGAGGACTGCTAAGCATTCAAGGCCAGCCTGGGCTCTATAGTGAGTATAAGGCCAGCCAGAACTACATAGTGAGACTCTGCTCAAAACAAAACAACCAACAGAATACCAGACTGTGGAATCTATAGGAAAAAGAGGTTTATTTGGCTCATGGTTCTGAAGACTGTGACGTCCAAGGCTGAGAAACAGCATCTAGTGAAGGCCTGTTTCCTGATGCAGAGCTCTCAGCAGAATCTGAAATTCATGCAGGCATCACAGAGTAGAGGGATGCATACCAGCTGCAGAACCAATCAGCTTTGCTAATACACAATGCTCTCGAGATAATCCATTAACCCATTAACTATGACCTCATTGCCTCTTAAAGGTCCTCCCAGTCTTACCTCTTAATACTTCGCAGTGGGGATTAGATCTCAGCATTTAAGGAAATCCTCCCTTACATTTGCCTGATGACAAGAACTATCACAAAAGACTGCCAAAACCACAACCTTGCACAAAAGGCACGGCAACTCTGCACAAAAACCTCAGCTTCGTGCAAAGGCCAACTGCGATGACGTGTGCCAGAAACTGCTTGCTCAACCTTGAAATGATGCCACCCTTGTTATTGATGTTTCTAGAGAGGATAAGTGCTTCACAAACAGCTATATCACTTCCTCATTTTACCTTTAAAAGCTCTTGCCTGCCTTCATTGTCCTGGGAAAACACATGGGGCCTCATAATTTACTAAGGCCCATGTGTACTGTACTACAGTTTCCCACGCACCCACCAAGCTCTTTTCTTTCTTTCCTTTTTCTTTTTTAATTTTTTTTCTTTTTTGGTATTTTGAATGTATTTTTTTTTGCCCTCTTTTTTTGGTATTTTGAGACAGGGTCTCACTATGCAATTCACGCTGGCCTTGGGCTCACTCTGTAGCCCAGGCTGGTCTCAAACTTGCAATGATCCTCCTGCCTCAGCCTCCCAAGTGCTGAGATTACAGGCACGTGCCACCACACCCGGCTCCCAAACTCTTTTCTTTAGAAAGCTTAGGCAGAGACTCAGCAAACAGATGGGATTTGGAGAGTCCCAGCCTACCCAGGCTCTCTGTATAGGGCCCCCTGGTGCTATTGAAATTGACAAAATAATAAGCTCCAGAGATGTCCAGATCATAATCCCCAGAAACAGTGAATACATTTGTATGAGGCAGAAAGCATTTCATAATGCAATGATGATGGATGTTGTGGGCTGAGTGCTGAGCCTGAATTATTCAGGTTAGCTCAGTGAACTCCTACCATCTGTGAGAGTGTAAGAGGGCCATCATGCACAGTGTGATAAGCAGAGGAAGAGGAAGAGCCAGACAGAGAGGAAGAGGAGCAGGAAGCAGATTTCACCAGTGAATTCAGGGTTCTTTTGCTTGATGCAGATAGAAATCATGAATTGGCAAAGTTCGGCAATGCTAGTGACTCTAGGCTTTGAGTGCCAATGGCCTTCATCCCTTAATGCTATAGCTCTGGGCCTTGATGCTGCCCATCAACCCCTGTTAATGCCAGAAGATGGTAGTCAACACTGCTACCCTTGGTCGACTCTGCTGGTTGCTAGACTGTGCCATTGTCGACCTTTGATCTTCATCAGCTGATGGTCTTGGCAGCTCTTCAAGGCTAACAGCCCCTAGTGTTGCTAGCTCTTTTCAAGTAACCCCTCTGCCTACACCACTTGGGATAATTTCAAGTAGATTACAGGACCTTCTGAATCCATACTACCTGAAAAATCCCCACCACCAAAGCAAGTCTTTACTTGAGAAAGGCCTGTGCTGCTGCTTGGGGATCACTAATCAGAGAAAGCCCTCCTAAACCAACCAGGGAAGTTTAATGAAGTGTGGTTTATGTAAGTGCTTCAGGCCTGTGATTGGCTGCTAATTCGAGACTGCTGATTGGTCCAATTTTGAGCCATTATTAATCTATATATAAACTTGTTGATTGGTCCGATTGGTCTAAACTCAAACCTTCTGACCTAAGACTATTGTTGGTCCTAGTTTAATTTTACTGCTCAGTTCAAATTCAAGCCCACTGAAATCAAGGTAGACCCCTTCCAGAGTGAGTGTGGTCATCTGGGACAGCTGTCGCTGTCACAGCAGCGGTTCAATGGACCATAGGTGAAGCAAGCTGTTTGATAGCTGTGGTATTTCCAGAACAGTGACACCAAAAATTGAGGAATGTCTGGGATGGCTAGCTGTGTTAATCAAGCTCCCTAGGGATTGTGGAGGTTGGCAGTGTTAACCACGGAACCAGGTCCCTGCCCAGTCTCTGCCCTATTGGAAGTGGTTCCCCTCTGCTTCCGCCCAAGAGGCAGCAGAGTCTGGAGCGGTAGGAGCAGGGGAGGCGGGCCATTGTGACTGACAGGGGAGCTCACCTGTCAGAGCAGCCTGAAGTGACTGTGAAGTAACCCGAGGGGTGCTGGGAGACACTGGAGTCCCAGTCGCTCCTCCAGGAATGAAGGGGGAGCAAATGGAAGAGAGGGGGATGGGCGTGACAGTTGTTGACCAAGTCACGTCCCTCTCTGGCTATCACGAGAGAAAGAGGAGAGTCAGGTGCTTCTTGTCTGTCTCAAAGAGAGGGAGGGAGGGGGACAGAGAGAGAGAGAGAATTGAAGATGCTCTGAAGAAGGAGAAAGGTGTCAGGAGCCAGGGAAAGCCAGCAGCCTTGGAAGAATGAGAAAAGTCTCCTCTGGAGCCTCCAGAAGGAACACACCAGCACGCTGACATTAGGAATCTTAATCCCCAGAACCGTAAGCTCATAAATGGGTGTTGTTGTAAGTCACCAACTATAACTGCTTCTATAGCCAAGGAAATGTAGCCAGCCCAGCTTGAAAATCTCAGCCACTGGTCAAAGTAGCAGACCCAGAGCACAGGAGTGGGGACAGAAATGGGCACGGGGAGGGTTGGCAGGTGGATGTGGCCTTCAGTGGTGAGGTGATGAACCCCTAGAGCAAAGCAAGGTCACATTAGTGAGTTGTGCCCCTGAGGAGGCCCCGGGAGGATTTCATTGTTCTTTCCCTTGGGCTCTGGTGACAACCACAGGAGCTGCCGCTCTCCGCGTGGTTCTTCAGTGTTCTCACTCCACATTGTTATCTCTACTCAAGCCTGTCACACGTGGGAAATGAAAGGCCATGAAGTGTCGCAAGTGCAGCCATGTCCACCTCACCCTGTTTCCCCTGAGGCCACTGAGGCATAGTGGCAGCATTGTGCCCTGGACAGAGGGGCAACATTGAGCTGGGAGGACAGACAGCCCTGGTTCTGCAGGAAGGAAGCGAGGCGGGGCCTGTCAGGATGGGCACAGGCTGAACCTCCTTGCCTCGGAGGAGGGGTTATGGAACGGGGTCCTGGTATGGTCACAGGTGAGCAAGTGGGCACTGCTGTGCAGGCTGTGCTGTGTGTGCTCGTGCCCCAAGCCCCAAGTTAAGATTTAATGCCCAACATGACAGTATAAGATATGGAGCCTTAAGAGGGAATTAAACCATGCGGTAGAACCCTCCTGTGGGGTCAAATCCTCTATAAAGGGCTTAGGCGGAAGGGGGCATCCTTTTCCTTTCTGCCCTTCGCCTGCTACCATGCTGCCATCTAGAGGACATAGAGAGAAAGCCCTTAGGGATGCTGGCACCTTGACCTTGGACTTCCAGCCTCCAGACCTGAAAGGAAATTCCCTTCTGTTTCATGTAAACCACCCCGTGTGTGGTATCTGTTAGCTTCACCAACATTGGGGAGTAATGAACTGGAGGTGCAGGGTACAGAGGTGTGTGTATGGGTGGGTGAGTGTCATACTTTCCTCATTGCTGAAACAAAATACCCGATGCCCAACGTTAAAGGAGGAAAGTTTTATTTAGCTCCCAGTTTGTAGAGGTTTCAGTTCATAGTTAGGTGGTTCCAAGGCAGAGTGGTATGGCAGAGGGGCATTGCAGAGGAGAAACAGTTCATGGTGGGCAGAAGGTAGCAAAGCAACAAGAGATGACCACAGTTTTTTCTATCCCTTGCATCTCACCCAGGCTACTTAGGTATCACTTGTACCCTTCATTCTCGTGCCCTTGATTCTACATTGCACCATGAACCAATCCCAGTGTCACACACTGTGAATCTGGTCACTTCTGAAAAACCCCTACCTATGACTGCAAGAGACTGTGGGGACATCTAGACACAGTGGTTTAGGGCGAAGTCCATGGGGTTGGCCTGAGGAGGACAAGGAGGGGCGGGGTGACCTTAAGCTTGATGCTAAAGTGAGCCAAGGAAGACACAGACTAACTATAGCTCATCTGAGGTTCAGATCAGCGTTACTCTTTTGCAGAGGGTCAGGACATTGTCCACAGAGGGCATCGTTCACATAGACCTGGTTCTGAGTTGTGTCCATACATATGGCCCTCAGAGCCCTGAGAACATTCTCCAAATGTTCTCCTGCCCTGAGAACACTCTGCAAAGCCCCTTCCTCCTTCTCCCTCCCCACCTCCCCGTGGTGGGGTTGGGATCCAGGACCTAGTGCACACTAGGCGAGTGCTGTACCACTGAGCTGCACACCCAGCTGGGCCTCCTTTCTGGTGATTTCTTCTCTACTCAGTCCTTCCATTTCTGCAGCTTCTTGGGAGAAGAGATCCTTTGGTGTCCTCTGCACCTGTTCTCCCAATCTTGCTAGTGGACTAGAGTCCTATATCCTATGGGCAGGTGGGATCATTTATCATATATATATATATATATATATATATATATATACACACACACATATCACACACACATATATACACACACACGAGTGGTCTTTGATGCTTAATTTCTGTAATAATGCTGCACAAAGGCCCACAGAGACCCACACCTTTGTATTTGAACACTATTTGTGACAAATACTGTGTTTGACTGATTGGATCCCTACCTCTGCCCCTTCTCTCTAGCATCTTTCATCCAGGAATAGCCCCGGGATGTAATGCTGGCCAGTAGATGTTTCTGGGAGCTTCCAGGAAAGTCATTTAAAAGGAACACCCTTGACTGGTGTGCTTGTTTAACCTTCTTCCCCCTTTATCTTTGCTTCCCAATATTCCTGGGTCACAAACACAATGGCTAGAAAGACAGCTGCCATATTGTGTCTGTGAGGATGAATGTCAACTTGCTTAGAACGGCAGAAGGGGGAAGACAGAAAACTTTATTTCTTCATGGTATCACTGAACACTGAACCAGTCCAGGACCACCTGGGATTGTGTCACATGGAATAAATAAACCTGGACATTTTAAAGTTATTGTTTGTTGGGGCTTGTGCTATCTACAGGAAATTTCTTCTAATTCACTGCTGTATTCTAACCCAACTCTTTTTCCTATCTTGTTAGGGATGCTGCTTAGTAGGATAAAACTCTGGCTGGAATCCACCCAGTATGTTAAAGTCAAGGCAGCTTTCATTTTAGTACTTATTCATCCATAGTCACTGGTACAACAGGTGTTGATCAGACACTCACAGGTGCTATTAAGTACAGTGTGAGAATACAGTAACACATGCAGTGGTGAAAAGACCACTTCTCTCCTGAAGGAACTTACAACTTATGGAAGAGAGGAAAGTGGGAAATGACAGGAAAAGGAACCTCACACAACTGTGCATAGTCTAGGTGGCCTCCTCACATGAAGTAGTGCTGAGTTGTGTGACCTGGGTTCCTGGTGGGGACAGCCTGAAAAGTGGAGAGGTGCTGTGAACTTTGCTGTAGTTTGAATCTTAAACATCTCTCAAAGATTCATATGCTAAAAGCTTGGTCAGCAGCCTGCGGTACAATTGAGAGGTGGTGGAACCCTGAAGTGGTGGAGTGAGGTGGAAGGAAATCAGGTCAATGTGGGTACTTTTGATGGGCATATAGCAACCCAAGCCCTTCCTCTCCCTTTCATTTGGCTTTCCAGTCATGATGAGATGAATGACATCACTCTACCACGCACTCCCCATCATGATATTCTGTCTTGCCACAGGTCCAAAGGCAACAGGCCAATAACCATGGACTGAAACCTCTGAAACTATAAGCCAAAACAAACCTTTCTGCCATAAAAGGGGATTATCTTAAGAATTTTCTTTACACTGACAGAAAGTTGACTCACACAGACCCTATAACATAGGCAGGGTTTTAGTCAGGGACCAGGTATAGAGGGGTACTCAGGATATGGTTGATGTGAAGTGAATTCAGTCCAGTCACCTTCCAGGGCTGACCTGAAGTAACCTTTCCAGATGTCTTATTCCCAGACATGGAACTCTCCAAGGTAGTCTAACACGGAGGGACATGGTAGAAGATAGGGCTTAAGGTTTAATGAGTTCCTTTAAGGACCCTTTCTCCTCATTTGGAATGAATCTTAATTCTTTATTCATCTACATTTCCACCAACAGCCTTGTCAGGCCAGGTTTTCTAAAGAGTTCTATTATATAGCTTGGTAAAATGCACACACTGATGCACAACCACAACCTCTCAACAAAAGGGAAGAAATGGCTGTGGGAGTGGAGTCTAGAGTGCCTTTTCTCTCTAGCCACACACTGTTCCCAATCCAGGACGCTCTGCATCTCATGAAGGCATTGTATAGGGATGTGTTCCCCAATGAAGGATGCCCTGTTATGGCGGCCACACCTTGGGAGTTCTTAATCTGACTTCTGGCCAGAGAGTCTCGGTGGGGACCACATAACTCTTTCAAGGTCTAACTACATGAGGGAGTCAGTGGCTTTCCATCCTCCTCTTGAAGTATTGACTTAATCTACACACATTCACCTAACTCCCTTTTGGAAAACTTTGTGTACCAAGGGTCTCCTTGTAAAATCAGGTTTCTAAAGCATTCAATTATATAGCCTTCCCCAGAGGAACCTGGTGACCCTTGTCTTATCTGTACATAATGAAGAGTAGCAGCCCTGTGACTCCCCTAGACAAAGAAGATTCCCTGCAGGGTGACTTGTCAGTAAATTCTGCAAGTTATATTTCACTTCATTGCGAATTTTAAATGTTATTAAAAATTAACTGCTGTTCTAAATGATTCAAAATTCAAAATGCAGCCACTCCAATGATAACGAACCCACTTCCTGCGTTAATTCGCTCATGAGAGTGGAGACTTTATGAGCTTATCACTTTTTTTTCAGATGGAGGTCTTGCTGTATTGCCCAGATGAAACCCAAACTCTTGGATTCAAACTGTCTTCTTGCCTCAGCCTCCTAAGTAGATGAGGCCACGGGCGCATTCACTGTGACTTGCTTTTTTGGTTTCCTTACTTTAGATTCTCAGTTAAACAGATGCAAGAAACCAGGTCCAGGCATGGTGCTAGGTTACATAGGACTGGGGTCTCCAGGATGGATGGGTGCCATTCTATCTGCATTTCTTTGCAAAGTGAAAAGTGTTTTCTCTGGTTTCTTGGAAGCCATACTTATATCTGAGTTCCTTTCTGGTGTGTGTGTGCGTGCACGTGTGTGTGTTGATTGAATCTAGGACCTTCATAAGTGTACATCCCCAGGCCTTTTTTTACTTTTTAGTTTGAGACAAGGTCTCACTGAGTTGCTTAAGCTGGATTCAAACTTGCAATCTGCCTGCCTCAGCCTCCTAGAGTGCTGGAATTGCAGGCATACATCACCAAGGCTGGCTTCCTTTCTGTTCTTATGAACCCATTGATACAGCAAGTCACAGGTTTCCTGACCTTGAGTGTTCTTTACAAAATAGGGAAGTGTCCTTGTAATCCGTCATATGTTTACAGTGAGGATAAAATGATACCAAAACATGACACTTAAATAACACAGCAATAAGTGTAGCTGCTATGAAATACTATCCTGGCCCGCAGTGCTCCCAGCCTGTGCCCTTTGCCTTTACTCCTCAGGGCTTTAGTTAAAACCACCGCTCCTTGAACTGCCTTCCATGGGCTGTTCTCACATTACAGCAACCGGTGCTGAAGATGCCACGTCATGAGCGCCTCGGCCTGAAGACAGGACCCTGCTAACGCTCGCTTGTTGCTTCTTCCACTGGAGAGCTCTGCACTGCACCTTCCCTGCCCAACACACTCACCTGTATGTGCACACTTGCATGCACACACACACACACATGCATGCAGTCACACAAAAGTACAATAAAAGAAAAAGTATTTTGCAACGCTAACCAGTACGTTTTAGAAAACTTATATTTTTATAGTTTGGCAGTCCCTCGGAATCCTGCCTGTCCCCGCAGCCCCCTGCTTTCATTGCTTCAGGGATGGGAAGAGACAGTCGAAAGCAGAGCATAAAGAGTGAACATTCCTCTCGTGGCTTCCGAGCCTCCCAGCGTTTGTGGGCAGAGGAAGGAATGTGTGCGCAGACTGAAGGGACTGGCGAGGGGCGGGAGAGACGCACAGCCTCGGATGAGAAGAGCTGGCCTGGACCGCAGCGAGGACGGAGCGCTGATGGGGTCCGGTGCTGGATGCTGTCTTGGAGTAGCCAAGAGCACCAGCCCAGGGACCTGCACAGCCTGTCACACTTGTCACCTGGGTATCAGCTCTTGAAAAGGGCCAGTCCAAACTGAGATGTACTTTGAGTCTAAGATTTAGACTCGTATATGCTGAAATGATCACATTTTGGGTATTTTTGGGGTAAACCAAATATACGACTAAAATAAATTTTCCTTGCTTTTCTTTCATTTCTTTCTTCCTTGGAGAATGGGTGGGAAAGGTTTATTCATATAGTGGATGCACTCTAGCAGAGAAAAGCGATGGCCACCTTTATTCCACGAAAGAACCGCCAGCTCTTGAATAGGGACTTGTATGTTGAATACAGGATTCCTGGATCTTAGCGCTTAAGGAAAAAAAACCCTGTATTTTGAAACATTTTCAAACTTAAGGAAAAATTGTGCAAACAGGAAAAGAACTTGTGTATGTCCTTTATCCAAATCCACTTGTTAAAAGCATTTTTTGTTATTCTGTTTATATCGATAGATTTTTTTCCCCCTGCAGACTGGGGACACCATCTGGGATGAGCTGGTGTATTTTCTCAGCCTAGTCTTTGTTTCACAGTCCAGTTTTTCCTTCAAAAGGCAGCGCCTTGCTTGGGCCAGAGAACCAACCTGACAAGTATTTACAAGACTGAAAAAAAAACACACACTATGCTGGGTTAATCACTGGTATATTCTCGACAGGTACAGGGAGGTGAAGGTATTTCTAGCCCGAACTTGCTGGAAAGATGAACCAGTGCTGACTTACACCGGTTTAGAGAAGGACCTTAAGACTGTTTCTTTGTTTTTAAAGCTCGCACTCTGTGGCTTATAGAGCAGACAAATTAAAGCCATGGTTTGCATACCTTGCTCTGCCCTGACCAAGACGGAGGGATTAGACCACCACGTGTCGCCACCCTGTGGCCGTGTCTGGAATCACAATTCCGATCCCCTATTTTCTGGGTTAATGCAGCTGAGAAGGGGAAGGGTTTGAAATGGGGGAAGGACTGAAAACCCTTGTGTTGCTTTCCAGTCCCCTGCTCACTCGCTGCGCAGCATTACTGTGCAGAAAGAAAATGCAATTCATTCCTACCCTTGCGTCTCCTTGTTTCATGACCAGCGGTCTTTTGGGGTTCCTCAGTATTCCCCACCCTGATGGCAGAATGTCAAAAGGAAGGACAGCCACCCCATGGTGCTTGGTGTAACAGATTTGGGGTAGAGAAGGACAAGCCTTAATCTCATCTCTGCCTCGAGGTGATCTGGGCCACCAATCAAGGCCATCTGAGCGTCAGTCTGCTCAGCTGTGACAAACAGTGGCCCAGTCTCACTCCAATGCTGTTCTGTTGTTGCTGGGACTCTTTTCAGAGACCCCTGACCTGTACTCTCGCTTCTACAAGTTCTTTTTTTTTGGCCGATCCTTTCTTTTGTTGCTTTTCCTGGCTCCTTTGAACTTGACCCTTTGGATTGTGCCCTTTGACCTTCAAATCTAGTTCATCTGGTTCAGGACTCCCACAACACACCCCTGAAAACCATCGTGCAGCCAATCCTGGGTCCCATGTGCCTGGGAAGGAGAGTGAAAGTGGAGTTGGCAGAGTCTACCCTTCAGGATGCTGAGACAGTTACTACATGGAAGCACCAAGTGGAGTCCTTGACCCAAAAAATGTCCTCTCTGTCTGAATCACTTCTCTTTCTTCTGTCCCTCTCTCCCTTCCTCTAACAAATATGTAGAGAGTTTCATGTGAGGACACAGCCTAGAAGCAGTGCAGAGAACAGCTGGGGAGACTCATACATAAACATCAAAATGTTGTCGTACAATGCCCCCAAGTTGCAATGCTAAGGATGTGCACAGAGGGTCAGGGCAGCAGAGGGGGTGGCA
>RJWT010029006.1:0-15047 GCA_004365215.1 Cuniculus paca | reverse complement strand
AAAGCAAAGCAAAAATAAAACAGAGCAAGGTAGATCAGTACAGAGCAATGCAAGCAACATAGGACTTCAAAATGAGACAATAGGAAATCAACAGTGGCTATCACAGTGTTTCTTGTTCTCTTTGAAATAGTTGTTCATACCTTCACACACAATAAATTCAAATAAAACAAAATAGTATACAACCAATCAAAACAAAAGTATGAAGGCATTACAGGCCTTCAAAACCAGACAATAGGAAATCAACAATGGCTACCATAATGTCTCTTTTTTTTCTTCAAAACAACAGTTCATATCTTCTCACATATTGCAATCAAATAATAGAAAAAGACTAAAACCAATCAAATAAAAGAGTAAAAGCATTATTTTCCTTCAAAACATGATAATGAGAAATCAGCAATGGCTATCATAATGTCCCGTTTTCTTCAAAGTAGCTGTTCATACCATCACACATAACAAAACCAGTTCTTGTAGACTCTTTAGGAGAAGTTCCAGGCATGTATAAGCCTATACATGTACATCTATCTTTTCTGTGTTAGAGGGAATAACAAACAAACAAACAAAAACACAAGAAAAACAAGAAACAAAAGGGACAAATAAATAACAAGAACAGAGAGCCCAAAACAATTACAATATAGGCCTGCAAAACAAGGTGGTAGGAACATAGCATAGGTTGTTATTTTGTATAATTACCTCCAAAAGATTTACTCATGTTACCAGATACAGAATGCTAAATTTATCTAATCCTATGAATGTTAACTGTTTTATTCCAAGAACAGAATTAGTAGCACAATCATCTTAGCTATCTTGTGTATATATACAAATTTATATCTTTTTTCTTTTCCTTCTTTTCTTCTTTTCCCAATATAAGTTGTTTTTTTTTCCTTTTGAGCAGTTTCTTATCCTTTCACAATATTTGTTGAAGATTTTGCATCATATTTGCTCTTTCATATTCTTACACTAGGGAGACAATATGGAATTCACACATGTGAGTTTGATTTATTTTACTAATGATTATGGTCTTAAGTTGCATCCATTACCTATAAAAGCCTCAATATGATCCTTCTTTATTGCTGAGTAGTACTGCATTGTATAAAAATATCATATCTTTTTTATCCATTTCTCAGTTGATGGGCATTTGGGTTGTTTCCAAGATTTGGCTATTACAAATTGTGCTGCTGTAAACATTGGTACACATATAACACTGTGGTATGATATTTTCAGTTCTTCTGGGAATATGTTCAGAAGCAGAATAGCTAGGTCAGATGGCATTTCTAATCCTAGCTTTTTGAGGAACCTCCAGACTGATTCCCACAGTGGTTGTATCAGTCTACACTCCCACCAACAGTGGAGAAGTGTACCTTTTCCTCAACAGCCTCTCCAGCATTTGTTATTGGTTGTTTTCTTGATCTTGGCCATTCTTCCTGGAGTGAGATGGAATCTCAGTGTTGTTTTAATTTGCATTTCTCTAATGACCAATGATGCTGAACACTTTTTCATGTATTTATTTGCTGTTTTTATTTCTTAAGCTGTAAAGTGTGTTTTCATCTCAGATGTCCATTTTTGGACTGGGTCTTTGAATTTCAGGGACTTTTTAGTTCTTTATATGTTCTAGATAGAAGTCCTACAAAGAATCAACAAATCAAAGAGTTGGTTCTTAGAAAAAATAAATAAAATTATAAACCCTTAGCCAACCTTATTTTAAAAAAAGGAAGAAAACCTCAAATTCATGCAATAAGGAATGAAAAGGGTGAAATCACTACAGACCCTGTGGAAATACAGAAGATCATCAATACTTACTTTGCAAATCTTTACTCTGATAGGTTTGATAACACAGAAGAAATGGACAGATTCCTAGAAACATATGAATTACCAAAGTTGGATCAAGAAGATTTAAAGCTGCTAAATAACCCAATTCCAGTTAAGGAAATTGAAAATGTAATTAGAACCTTATGAACCAAGAAAAGTCCAGGTCCTGATGGATTCACAGCTGAATTGTACAAGAAATTCAAGGAAGAGTTAACGGCAACACTCCTCAAAATCTTCAATGAAATTGAAAGGGGAGCAAGTCTCCCTAAATCATTCCTGGAAGCAAATATTACCATAATATCAAAACCAGAGAAAGTTCTAACCAAAAAAGAGAACTACAGGCCAGTCTTCCTAATGAACATCGATGCAAAAATCCTCAATAAAATATTGGCAAACAGAATACAGCAAGTCATCAATAAAATTATACACCATGACCAACTTGAATTCATCCCAGGAATGCAGGGGTGGTTCAACATATGCAAATCAATAAATGTAATACACCATATCAATAGAGCGAAAGATAAGAATCGCATGATCATTTCAATAGATGCAGAAAAGCTTTTGATAAAGTGCAACACTCATTCATGATAAGAACCCTATTGAAAATGGGAGTAGATGGTCTTTACCATCTGATAAAAGTCATCTGTGACAAACCAACAGCCAGCATCACATTAAATGGTCAAAAAGTGAAAGCTTTCAACCTAAAATCAGGAACAAGACAAGGATGTCCATTATCACCACTCCTATTCAATATAGTGCTCAAAACATTAGCCAGAGACAGAAATAAAAGGAACAAGGATAGAAAAGGAAGAACTTAAATTATCATTATTTGCAGATGACATGATACTTTATATAGAAGGGCCCCAAAACTCCATTGAAAGACTTCTAGATATAATAACCAATTCAATAATGTAGCTGTATACAAAGTCAACACTCAAAAATCAATGGCATTTCTGTACACAAACAACAAAGTCACTCAGAGAGAAGTAAGAGAAGCCACACCCTTCACAATAGCACCTCCCAAAAATGAAATACTTAGGAATCAATCTAACAAAGGAAGTAAGAGATCTATTCAGTGAAAATTACAATACTCTGAAAAAAGAAATTGAAGAGGATCTCAGAAAATGGAAAGACATTCCTTGTTCATGGATAGGAAGAATAAACATTTTGAAAATGACTATTCTTTCAAAACTTGGTATACAGATTTAATGTAATTCCTATCAAAATACTCTTAGCATACCTCATAGATCTAGAGAAATCATTCCTAAAACTCATCTGAAACTGGAAGAGACCTAGAATAGCAAAGGCAATTCTGGGCAACAAAGGCATCGCAAGAGGCATCACAATCCCTGACTTGAAGTTATACTACAAAGCTACTGTGATAAAATCAGCATGGTACTGGAATCAAAACAGACTGAAGATCAATGGAACAGATTAGAAGATCCAACCACAAGTATAAACACACTCAGCCACCTCTTCTTTGGCAACGAGGCCAAACATGCTCACTGGAAGAAAGATAGCCTCTTTAACAAATGGTGCTGGAAAAACTGGCTTTCCATATGCTGAAAACTAAAACTGACCCATGCCTATCACCATGTACTAAACTAAAATAAAAATGGATCCAAGATCTAAACATTAAAACAGAAACACTAAATCTGCTGTTAGAAAAAGTAGGTAGAAGTCTTGAAGACATAAGGGTAGGCAGAGAATTCATGAGCAAAAATCAAACTGCTTGGGAAATACTTCCCAGAATCAACAACTGGGATCTCATCTTAATAAAAAGATTTTGCATGTCAAAAGAAATCTCCAACAGAGTGAAAAGAAAACCTATGAATTGGAAAAAAAATCTTAGTCAACTGTCCCTCAGACAAAGAATCCCCAAATTTAAAGGGGCTCAAAAATGGGCATCTGAAAGAAAAGACACTTCTCAGATAAAGAAGTACAAATGGCCAATAGAGACACTTTAAAAAGCTCAACCTCACTGGCTACTTGAGAAACACAAATTAAAGCAAACCTGAGATTCCATCTCACTCCTGAAAGAATGGTCATCATCAAGAAATCAAATAATAACAAATTCTAGAGTGACTATGAGGAAAAAGGAACATTTGTTCATTGTTAGAGTGTAAAATGGTAGAACCACTATGAAAATCTGTATGGAGAATCCTTAAGATACTAAAAATAGGCCATTTTTGATGCTCAACCAAGGTGAACAGTGTGGGCCCCTCCCATCACCATTTCCACCATGCAACCCCAGTGAATAACATGCAAAGTGGCACCTTTCATTGCCATCTTTGCCACACTGGAACCCAGGTGAACAGCGTGGGTCCCTCCTATCACTATCGCCCCAGCTGCAACTCAGCTGAACCATGTGGGAAGCCCCAGAGAAAGGCACTGCCCCTCATTGCTTCCATAACTGAGGTGAACCACTCCAGGAGACCCAGAGGCCAGAGGGAACGCCAGCAACACAGTAGGGTCCCAACTAGGGTGCACAGAGTGGACAGGCAGGACTAGTGGCATGAAAAGTCCAAGACAACAATAACAATATGAGCCAACAGGCAGTAAGTTAGGTGAACCAGCATTGTGCCTGGGGGCAAGATACACGAAATAGTAGCAGGCAGGTGGGGCTGCCCCTGTTCTCTGGTTGTTGTTACTGTTGTTTTGTTCTTTTCATTTTCTTTTTTCTTTCTTTTTCTTTTATCTTTTCTTTTGTCTCTGTTTTCTAAATGGTCATTGAGCACTCCAGTCATAGAAAACTAATCCCACCCCCCAAACCCAGAGGCCAAGTGCAGATAATCCCTTGCTTATTGCCTCATTCTTTCTCTTCTACTCTCTCCTATAGTTTCCCAAAGTTTGCATGCTCATCCTTTGTCTTGCAGCCTTGCTTCTACTTTCTTTCCAGTTATCTTTGTTTTATCCACTATCCTTAAATCTCCCCACCACAGGGTGAAACCACTCTATCAAGGGGAAACACTTTGAATACAAGCTCCCAATTTACAATCAATTCTGTGATATAATTGTAGATTTTTCTCCTATTGTTTAAGGTCCAAAATTAATAGCTACCACAGTTCACTGGTTTCTAATCTGTCCTTGAAGCTATTTTTATTGCTAATTATATTACATTAGCTAAGATGTCATACCTCTTGTAATCAATTGTTCTCCTTCTGTAACAATATTGGGAAGCCCTAGGGTAATAATTTCAACCAAAGCCCAGCAATAAAGACCTGAGGACTCAGCCAACCAGATATCAATGTTTCACTCTTTAATTAACTGGGAAGGTAGGATATTGGAAGAGGCACAAACCAAGAACTTCCTACATACAGACCACACCCTTGAGGACCACACTTTTCCTGGAGAGGACTCGATAGTAGTGATATAGCTATCTATTACAAAAACTTACAAGGACCAACACAGAAAACAACATAAAAACTTTTGAAATAGAAAATTACAAGATACAGAAGCAAAATGAAACCTCAGGCCTCTAGCCCACCCAGAACAAGTCCAGGAGACAATGAGATAGAAGAAAATGGAAGACACACACCTGGTATTTCTGATACCAAGCAAAGTAAAGGAATAAATTCATGAGGCTATAGAGAAAATGAAATTAGAAATAATCTGTCATATAAAAAAATAAATATCAACATTTATAAAGGAATTGCTCAGCAAATCTAGAGTAAAGATAGATAAAAAATAGACCATGATAGGAAGTGAATGGAAACCATGAATGATCTATATAAGAAAGCAATAAAATGAAATGGATTCAAATAGATATCCAGGAGACCAAAAATTCCATTGAAATCTGGAAAAACTGCTTGAACAAAACTGAAGACAGACTTTCAGAGCTTGAAGACAGAATCTTGGCTTGCAATCTTGAAAGGAAAGATCTCTTAAAAATAACAAAAGATCAGGAAATAGCAATTCAACAGCCACCAGATGGTGCAAAGAAAAATAATATAAGAATAATTGGTGTTAATGAAAAAGCAGGGATCATTGCAAATGACATTTGAAAAACTATTTACAGAAGTAATAGAAAATTTTCCAAGCATGGGCAAAAAATCTGACATACAGATAAGTGAGGCATATAGAATTCCAATTAGTCATAATTTAAATAAATCTACACCCAGACATATAATAATAAACATCCCAGAAATCCAGCACAAAAACAGAATATTAAAAGCTGTTAGAAAAAAGAAACATCACCTATAAAGGAAAGCCCATCAGAATCAGAGCAGACTTCTCAACACAAACCCTCAAGTCAAGAACTGGAGTGAAACATTCCAAGTTCTGAAAGAAAGATCTTCCAACCTAGATTGGTGTATCCTGAAAAACTATCTTTCAGAATTAATGGAGAAATAAGATACTTCCATGAAAAAGAACAACTGGAGAAATTCATGATCACCAAACCAAACATACAAATAGTATTGAAAGATATTCTAGAAAGAGATAAAAATGACCATAATTCCAAGAACAACAGAAAGAAACTACCAGGCAGAGCAAGCAGTTAAAGCAGAAAAAGCAGGGAACAAACAGCAGGAAAATAATATGACAAACATATGCAAATACGTATCACATATAACCATCAATGTAAATGACCTCAACTGACCTATCAAAAGAAATAGATTGGCAGAATGGATCAAGAAATGAAATCCAATGACATGCTGCATAGATTTAAGGCTGGGGATATAGCTCAGCAGAATAAGCACCTGCCTGGGAAGCAAGTCTCCTTAACTCATTCCTGGAGGCAAGTATTACCCAGATACCAAATACAGATAAAGACTCAACCAAAAAAGAGAACTACAGGCCAATCTCTCTAATAAACTCAGATGCAAAAATCCTCAATAAAATACTGGCAAACAGAATATAACAAATCATCAAGAAGATTATAGATCATGACCAAGTGGAAGTGTCAACTGGTGCAACCACTGTTGAAATCAGTGTGGAGATTCCTCAAACACCTATGATTAGAGGTCCGTTTGACTCAGCTATTCCCCTTCTGAGTATTTTCCCAGAAGAATTGAAAACATCGTACCACAGAGATATATGTGCATGTTTACAGCAGCACAATTTATGAAGTAAAGTAAATCTTGGAAACAACCCAAATGCCCATGAACTGAGAAATGGACACAGAAGATGTGGTGTTTTTTTTTTTTTACAATGAAGTACTAGTCAGCTATAAAGATAAACTTGAGGCTTTTATAGGTAAATGGATGCAACTTGAGACTATATTCATAAGTGAAATAAGTCAAACTCACATGTGTAAACATGGTATTGTCTCCCTAGTGTGAGAAACTGAAAGGGTAAACAAGATCTAAAATGTACGATAAATATTGTGAAAGGGGAAGAAACTGCTGAAAAGGAAAGAACACCTGGGATGGGGTTAATGAGAAAAGAAGGAAGGGAAAAGAGCACACACACAAGATAGCTAAGAATTATACTACTCATTTCTATTATTTCATCAAAAAGAATGGTTTATGCTTATATTGCTTGATCAGTTTTCATGTCTATGTCTTGCAAGCTGAGCAACTGCTTTGAAGATAACAATATGCAATATATTAACCATTGTTAATCTCTTGTTATTCTCTATTATCTTGTTTTGAAACTATCATTGTTTTCATTGTTTTTTCTCTTTAAAATAAAAACCTAAAAATATAAATTCCAATGATTCAGCTATTCTCCTTCTGGGTATCTTCCCAAAAGTTCTAAAAGCATCATATTACAGTGACACAGGAATACCCATATTTGTAGCAGCACAATTCATAATAGCTAACTATTGCAAGTATGGTAGAAGTTGCTGAAGCTGGAAATTGACCACGTGCAGAGCTGGGGTATGACATCACAAGAACAAAGACCACCTGGGGCAAGCCAAATGAAGAAGCTGCTTCAGCCCAGAGAACATCTAGCCCCAAGACAATCTTGACTGTGGATTGCTAGAACAATGGGGTGTCATATGACATTAAGCTGCTAAAATGTATAAATAAATGCCCCTACAGTGAAGGGGCAGCTCCTTTCCTCTCATCAGGAGAGTAAGGGCTCCACCTGATGCCAGATTTGTCTTTTTTTACTTTCTCAGCCTCTCACAGTCCTTCACCCAAGGAACCTCAAGAGTCATGTGGGTCACAGCAGGAGTAACCTATATATCCATTAACAAATGAGTGGATAAATAAAATGTGATATTTAAACACTATTTAATAGAGCACTACTCTGTCATAAAGAAGGATATATTTGAGTCACCCATAGGAAAATGGATATATCTTGGGACTATGATGTTAAATAAATCAGACACACAAGCTTAAATATCACATCGTTTCTCTTATATGAGAAATCAAACATATAAATAAATAAAGTACAAAATAAAAGATAGACAATAGAGAATAGGAAAATTGATATTTGGCATGTGAGAGGGGAAGTGAGACATAAGGAATGGCAAAAGGAGGGGAGAAAAATGAGATTTAAAAAGGAGAAGGGATTGTGAAATGCTATATATATGCCTCAAGTCCCTACAAAGAATATAATTATCATGTACTGCAAACATGTATTTTTAAAAAGAAAAAAGTGTATAATGAAAAGGGGCCCAAGATACAGAGAGGGGGAGGGAGCTAAAGAATCAAAAAAAGTCATGTGTCTATACTGACTCCTCATGGTGAATGCAATCAGTATGTACTACAAATGTGTAGCAATCAAAAATACTCATACAGGAATGATATTGGCATCTAAAAAAATAGAACAGATCTTTTCAAAAGACCAATGTAATGGATTTAAAATTCACAATATGAATTTGTTTTTGGCTCCCCTCTTATCTAATTTTGTTAATGTTTGTTTTTAATAGTTTTCTTTATTGGATTTGTCTGAAAGATGCCTATTTTATTGACATTTTCATAGACATGGATCTGCTAATTAGTTTGGAGCTATTTGATATATGATTTATGTTTTTACTATGTAATCTTGAGTGCTTAATCCTCAGCTATATTACATACATTTCCCGTTCTTTTCCCCTTGTATTCAAGTGAGGACTTCTTCTACTTACTCATTTTCTTCCATTTTTATTGTCTAAAAACACAATATTTAATATTATGGTCTGAAGATGCATCTATTTTCCCACAGATGACTCAAATGTATCCTTTAGGCCACAGCAGTACACCATTGTGTTTAAATACCACATTTCTTTATCCACTCATTTGTACTACAAACATGCACCAATATATGGACATATAGACTGGATCTAAGATTTACTTATTATGAATTGTGTTGCTGTAGACATGGGTATGTATGTGTCACTGTAATACGATGTACAAGAAACCAAAAGTAAAAACAAAGATCAAAATAAAAGAGAGATTGCAGGAAGTAGGAAGATAGATCTTTCTCAAAGAGAGGGTCAAAAACCGAAGAAAGGGGGGTGGAGAAGAGGGATAAAGGAGAACAGAAGGAGTTGGGATGTGTTATATACATGCACTAACTTCACACAAGGGGTATCAACATTATATACTGCAAACAGGTACAAAGAAAGCAAACAAAAGCAAGAGGATCAAGAGATGGGTAGATGGGGTGGGAGGGAAGGGAAAGGGAATAAAAAAATGAATTATGTTGTATTGTATACACGTACTGAATTCTCACAAGTAACGTAAACATTATGAACTACACAAGTACTAATAAATTAAAATTTAAAAAGACAAAAGTCTTATAATATTTATATGCATTCTCTCAGAAAAGAACTAATTTTGTTCTTTTCCATTTCTTCACTATTTATGTGGTTTCTTTCTAATTATTGATTTGCTTCTGTCCTTAATGTGTAAATTAGAATTCATGTGTGTGATCATAATCTAACAAGTTGGATTTCACTTCTGCCGGCTCATGTAATCAACCAAGTCAGAATTTTTATGACTGATAAAAAGACCACTCTCTTATAGATATTTCATTAACTGATTACAATTATAAACTTCCTTGGTTGTTAAATATCAGAACTAATTTATATTTTTAGAAACTATGCAGCAAACATACTACTGATGGTGAAATAATAAAGTTTTAGTCTTAATTTATCCTACGTTTTCTAAACCTAACAAGTTAACATTGTTCTTTTTTTCTTCCACTACATCTACCTAACGCAGGGTACATGCCGATCACACACACATGGACACACACACACACACACACACACACACACAGAAAAATGATGTCAATAGGAAATTTATATTCTTTTTCCTTTCTGCAAACCAGGAAACACAGAAGTGTTTTCCACATCAAACTCCTAATGGCATGGATCCAGGTGAGATTAAGCCAAAAGTGAGATCAAGGTCTGACTAGTGACAAAACTGAATTCTCTCTTTATGTTGGCATTAATTCAACCTCTGTAGGAGGCACAGAAGAGGTGGTGGCTGAGTCAATGGTCTGGGTTGAATCCTCCCTCAGGGCCCTCTCCAGACTGGCTGGGAGGGATTGTATCAGTCTCTCTCGGAAGTCCCGGCCCACAAAAACATAGAGTATTGGGTTCACACAGCTGTTGAAGAAGGCCAGGGACATTGTTGGGTTGATGAAGACTTCAAGCATTTTGTATTTAGACCTCTGTTTCATCCAGACAGTTCTTAGGAGGCCAACCAGTTGAAAGGGGAACCAACAAATGAAGAAGGAAGCCACGACAGCAGTGAGGACCCAAAAGGGGCGGCTGGAAGTCATCATGCCTTTTCTATGAATCTTGGCAGCAATGAGCCCATAGCAGACGGTGACCATGGACATGGGCACGCTGAAACCGACAGTGAACCGGAAGATCCCTCTAGCTGTATTGACAGCAGTGAACACCTTTTTCTTCTCTTCAACAGTTGCACCCCAGTAGATGGTACAGTATACTGTCCCTCTTGGATCACTCGTGTTCACGAAGATGAAAACTGGCAAAGTAAGGACTAGGGCAAGGATCCAGATTCCAGCAATAACTTTCTTGGCCAAGCTAACAGTGCGATGGTTCTGGGCCCAGACTGGGTGCAAGACACAAATACAACGATCCAGAGCAATGTGACCAATTAGAAAGACACTTCCATAAAGGTTTATGTCTACCACGATGTAAACTAACTTACACAGGAACCAACCAAAAATCCATTGTCCTCCCATGGCCATGGAGACCATGAGGAAAGGTAACATGACACTGAAGGAGAAGTCAGCAAAGGCCAAGTTCAAATAACAGATGGTGGTGACTGTGCGTGCCATCCGGAATCCAGCCACCCAGATCACCAGCCCATTGCCCAGTACACCGAGGACAAAGGTGACTGGTAGTATCACCAATGGGAGTATCCACAAAGCAGTGTAGCCTGCTGACTCAGAGCGGATCGTGTCAGATACATTTAGGGAGATGGAGACATTGGCCGCCATCTTGTCCACACCTGAAACATTTCGAAAAAAGACATTTGTTAAGTGGATTCATCTTAAAGCCTCCTTATTCATGTGCCACTATAGTCTCCACTCCAGCCATGGGACCCAATTTGCCAAGTTTGGTGGCTAGTAATACCATGAAATTGGAAACTTTCTCGGATGTTCTTTTGGGACAAGATGGTCGCCATATTGTCACAAACATTAGCATGCATCAGCCTCTCAGGCAGATTACTTTACCAAGATTATAAGCTTCTATCCACCAGCAGAAATACTGAACTGAGGATGCACAGAGAGCAAAATATGGAACAAAAGCAGATTCAAATAGTGAGGAGAGCACTAGACTCAGACTCAGCAGTTTCAAATCTGGTTCTACTCAGGGCTCCCTAAACAAGACCAGAAAACTGTATACTTTCAGTCTCAGATTTTTGTAGTCTCCTGACTCTTGTCCCTCTCTATTGTGAGAGCCGTGAACCTAGAGTGTAGTTAGTGTTTCAGTTAGTTTATGGGTTTGCTCAGAGTTTGTAGGCAAAAGAAGTCAAACAATTCCTAGACTCTGGCAATATGTCACAAGCACCTTGTTCTCTATACTTCCAATGCAGTGTGCTTTATGATTCCTACTTGATGTTATCTCTAGAAAGCAAAGAATTAGCCTGGCATGGTGGCTCACACCTGTAATCCCAGCACTCGGGAGGCTGAGGCAGGTGGATCGTTGTGAGTTTGAGACCAGCCTGGGCTACAAAGTGAGCTCAAGGCCAGCCTGAACAGCATAGTGAGACCCTGTCTCAAAAACACCAGGGCTGGGGATCTAGCTCAGCGGTCTAAGCGCCTGCCTGGCAAGTGTAAGGTCGTGAGTTCAACCCCCGGTGCTGCAAAAAAAAAAAAAAAAAAAAAAGAAAGCAAAGAATTTGTATAGCTTTAATGTTCTGTGTGATAAAGAGTTTAAGAATAGTAAATTTTGTTAATATTTGTGGGACTCTCATCAGATACCATGCAGTGGTTGACTGCTGTTCATGGAGAACAATTTGAACTATGTAATTGCTCTGTAGTGTTCATTGTGTCTACTTTCTGTAAAAGCTGATGTTCGGAACAGTTGGGAAGCCTGCCAAAGGTCACTTAAATAGTAAATACTAGTAAATACTATTTCAATCTGCTTGGTCTGGACATGGCAAATACTGAGGACTCCTTCACATTGAATCATCATAATACTCTGAGGCAGTCACCATCATTTCTTTTTCACCAGGCAGAAATCATATTCCAGGGCATTTACTGGATTTTTTGACATCATGTCCAGCCAGTCCATGAAGGCAGCAAGACTTGAAAACCAGAAATAACCAATTCCAGAATTACTTCCTTTGCCACTCTACAAGGATGCCTTTGAAAATGGGGTTCCCTCAGGACTGCCTGAGCATGATAGTGTCCTGATATAATGACTTTCTTCATTCTTTTCTCATTTCCTCCTTTTCTTGTCTTACTTTGTTGCTTTTACTGAGGTCTTCTATGAGACACTGTGTGATGTCAAACAGGATTAATGTACCTGGGTAATGTTGACCTTGGAGCCTAGATACTTCTTTATTGTGGAAACTGCCCTATAATTGTAGAATGGTTAGGTGCAGGTATGCTTCTACCCACTAGGTGCCAGCAGTAACCCCACTTCAGTTATGAGAACCAGAAATTTTCTTTGGGAGGCAAAATCATCCCCAGCTGAGAGTTAGTGTTTTAGTGTTAAGACTGCTGGGGTCTAGAGTTGGCTAATGAGCATTCTAATTCCATCTCTGACACCTCTCCAATGTGAGTTCTTGGGCTAGGTCGTCTTTCTGAACTTAGGTTTAATCCTCTGCAGAACAGCAGTGGTTTTGTGGTAAAAGCTGGCATACAGGCAAGGACTAAAGGAGAACAGATGTGAAAATCTTGGATAGATCATGTGAGATTTTAGCAAATGGAAACTTAAGTCTTCATCAGACTCAATTCTGGAATAGCCATTATGGATCTTCAAGGTCAGTCAAGAAAAATGCTCCTGACAGTCATAACTGCTGTTTTTGAACATTATCCACATTGAATAGCTTCCCTTTGCAGCTCATCGCCATAGCTCCTAAAGACTTCATGTGTTGATATGTGTAAAGCATTGAACAAGAGATATTCTGAATGTGAAGTAACGTTATACCTAATATAACCACTGTAGAGACGAGGAAGTTAAGACTTAGACTATTTACATTAATTGTCTGAATTTCCCAGTTAGAAAGTGAAAGAGCCAGAATTTGAGGTCAGCTTGACTTTTCCCATTTGAATTAACACTCTCTCACCCCATATCTTCCAAATGGACACATATTTACTTTCCCTACCATCTAAAGAAACTATAAAGCACTTAGAAGATGATGTACTCAGAAATCTGTAAATTATTCATTTTAAAATGCTAACACATCATGGCAGGCACTAAGAGATGGGACCACACTATGAAGGAAGTGTTGAAAAATATTAGGTCCACGTTAGTTGCAAGGTGGGGAGAGCTGTGAGTCACAGAGTTCATCTGTATGGATCACAATGGCCCCTCTCTGCTGAGACCTCGATGTGTGCCTGTCATCTCTAATCACAACCTCTTCACTTTGGTGTCAAACATCAACATTATATGAAACAAGATAAAACTAGAGAGGCTCAGATAAGTGAAGTAAATTTTCTAGTGTCAAGTCATTGCAGTATGCAATTAAATTTCAGGGCCATATATTTGAAATGTAATACCCAGCACTTCTTGTGTCCACTCTGTTTTTAGCGTATTCACTTCCCCAACTTTAAAAATTACTTTCTGTACTTCTGCTTTCTTCTGAAATTCCTAACTTCCTCCATGAGTCACCCACTCAGCTTATGCGTGCCACTGATATTTCACTGAGAAAATGGTAACAATTAGATGTGAATTTTTCTCCTTCTTTCCTCATATGCTCCAATCTACCTGTTCATGTTACTGCGAGTGAAGAGTTCATGTTCATTCTGCAAGTTGCCCTCATAATTTGCTCTGGATCCTTCTCTCACTTACTTCCCACAAAAACCTCTGCATTCAGCAACTTATTTTTAATTCTTTTGCTAAAAAACACCGCAAGCTTAATTTCTAATAGATCATTTTCACTGTCACATAAACATTACAGTACCTCCTGGTGGTGTCCGTGAGAGCTCTCTTAAGTTTCCAGGGGGAAAAACGATGAGAGGATGAACAAAATAAAAATTGAGACAGAGGGAGAAGCTAAAGATGGCAGAACAGTAAGCAGCAGAGTAAACAGTCTCTCTGAGAGAAACAGTTCAGATGCTGGAATATCACATCATGGAGAGGACAAGAAGGAAGCAAGTGGGTCCTCTGGACCAAGGAAGAATCTAAAATATGAATTGAAGCCCACAAAGAGAGAAAAAAAAGAATTTAAACAAAGAAGAAGATGGTGGCTGGCAGAGCCTCAGCCTGGAGCTGGATTCACCCTGCCAGAAGACCTGCTGAGCCTGGAGACGCGCAGTCACAGTTGCGGTCATGGTCGCAGCTGCGGTCAACCCTAAAGGTCTCTGCAGAGAGGCACGGGAGTGAAGGAGAGTGGTGGACGTGGAGATCTGGGGATGTGGAGATCTGTGCTGGCTGTTGGTGAGTGCTTGAATTCCACCCCCCCCACCCCGCCCCAAGGGAGAGAGTGATCGGCCGGGCTCCATCTTGGAGTTGGGCAGGTTACCTTGCTGGGGGCCAAGACTGCTAACCACTTCTGGCATCAGTGCCAGGTTGTGGGTGGACCCACTGAAGTTGCTTCCACTGAGACCAGAAAAACCAGTCATTTGGGAGCTCCAGGTTGTGGGCAGACCCGCAGAAGCTGATTGATTGGAGATCCGTTCCCCTGCGCGTTTCAGCCAATATCGCGTAGGTTCCT
>RJWT010029005.1:0-15033 GCA_004365215.1 Cuniculus paca | reverse complement strand
ATTGAACATCTGTGTACATGTATACCAGATATCCATAACAAGAGCTTGATTCCTTTAAACCTGTAGACAACTGTGTAAAATATGAGTATCATTTCCCTTACATATGACAAAAGTGAAGGCCAGCAAGGTGAAGTGATTTCACTGACCAAATATTTCTAAGGGCAATTGATGCTTCCAGGATTGTATCCAATGTGTGTCTGATAGAGATCTCATTTTCAGGGCTGAAGGTGTGGCTTAGTGATAGAACACTTGCTTAGTATGCACATGGTCTCACACTCTATCCCCAGCACACACACACCCATACCATAATTCTTCTACAAGGCCATTAAAAAGTGATCTTTCAGATAACAAAGTCATTATTGAATTGAATGTAGAATAACTCCACATTCTTTAGGTATTCGTTTTCTGTATTTTTCATCAATTTTCAAAAGCTTTTAGTGTTTTTCCATTTGAAATTCTATGATCATCATTCATAATACGCAGTAAGAGTTTCCATAAATTAAAGTCCTCCTCTATTTGTTTTATTTTTCCTTTTCATCATATCTATATTAATTTGCTTGTGTGTATACTGAAAAGTCACTTTAAATATAAGATATTATATTATTTGCCATTGTATCCCCAAGGTTTAGCATGGTACCTAGTATATAGGAGCTCTCTGATATGTATTTGGTTTTTGATGAAATGTTAGAAGAAGGAAATAAGGCAAGAAGATGAAATGGTAAAGGAAAAGTGAAGAGAAGAAAAGAAGTGAGGTTGGAGATGAGAATTTGAATGCACCAAGTAGTATAGAAGTTCATCCTCAATTATTCACAGATAAATTAGTATCTAAGGAAGTTTTTGTAATAGTAATAAAATTGATGACTTTATTTTCAGTAGGTTCCAGTTTATTTGGGTTCATACATATGTTTATTAGTATTTCTGTTTATCAAAATGATCTGTTCATTACATGATCTTCACTTAAGCAAAATGAGTTTTATAGACTGGCCATCATTAAGAGTCAGTCTGATATTATATTCACTGATTGGCATTTGTCTTTGCCCTATCTTTTATATGGCATTCATTTTTCTCCTAAAAAAAGCATGGATAAAAATTAGACTTTGGGACTTGGAAATGATTTAAATAATTATGAATTTAAGACAAAGGGATACATTTCACTTTTTGAAAATGTGTAATATTCTGTAAAGGTTCTAAGAAATAAGAACTTTGAAAAGGCTTCCTGATATGAATAATTGCAAATGTCAAAGGATGAGAGTTCCCTGATAGTGATTCTATTTCCAGAATGTCAGATATTGATGCAAAAGTGACATGAATGATTTGAATGAGTTATTTCATATCCCAGGGATGGTCCTGTAGTGAAATGAAAAGCAGTACTTTATAACCAACAGAGAGATTTATTTAAGGCCAAATGTCAGAGGTAATCACACTATTTAACTTGTGCTCATAGTTTTACTTTGTACTCTCTAAATGGACACACAGAATTTATCACACACTGACAAATTAATGAAATGATATTTTTCAAGAGTAAAATTGAATGCTGCATTGTACCTTTCCATAAAATTTTGATAAAAATCATTATGGTAATGTTTTAAATGAGTTTTGCATATTGATGTAATATCCATATATCATTTTTTCATCACTTTCAATTTGTTTTAGCATAGCTGCAGCAGAGTAAACAAAGCTGATCTTTGTGAACATTCCCATATACTTGGTACCCAGAGGAAAATCAGAGCCTTCTTCATACCCTGAAAGCTTTTTATACCCCTAATCTCCTCTTTATCATTAACTATTTTCTTCCATGGTGGTAATTACCACCATGATTTGCAAACATAATTATTGGTCTCACAATTAGTACAAGTATGAATATTGCTATGAATATATATGTGTGTGTATGCATGTGTGTGCCTGTCTGTCTGTCTGTCTGTTTTTCTGTCTCACAGATACAGAAATCTGTATATCTACTTATTGGGGACCTGGCCAAGATCCCCAGTATCCCAAAGGAGTGTACAGTGAAGGCTTAAATAAATGAGACAAGTGGTCTGATTTTAGGACTTCAGGAGGTTCAAAACCCTCTACTAGAGTTTGAGTCTCTAGAGGCTGAGACAAGGAATGTCTCTGGGCATCCCATAGTTATTTATTTAGTTTTCACACAATGAAAGGATTAGGGTGGAAAACTAAGGAAACTGAGCAGGGTCTTGGGAGTGGTTCAATGATATTTCCAAGTAACAGATTATGTTAATTTAGAAGTATCTTAGGAGAAAATCTCCGGGCATTTCACTCCTGCAGCTACAGTCTTTATTTAGTTAATTGGAGTTGGAACCAGGTGTCCTCAGCTGTGGTCTTATCTTGCCCTTTGAGGCATCTCCTTGTTCTCAGGTCAGCCAGGCCCCAGCCATGCCACAGCCCTGAACGTGTGTTCAATTTCCAGCTTCAGTGGCTTCCAACATCTACCCATCTGTTTATCTGTCAGTCTATTAATGCACATTTCTTTTAGGTATAAGAAAAATGGAGTGAGGTCTCTCAATTCAGTTATATATATGGTCTGATTTGGTAAAACCTATTGATAAAATTTATAAAGTGTCTTGGTTACTTTTTTTATTGCCGAGACAAACACCTGACACCCAAAGTGAAGCAAGGAAATGTTTATTTAGCTTACAGTTTTTGGAGATTTCAGTCCATAACCAGCTGGCTCCAAGGCAGGGTGGCATGGCACAGGGGCAATACTTCAAGGCAGCAGCCAGAACAAAAGCAGCCAGAGCAAAAGAGAGCAAACGCAAGCCTCTTCTCCATCCCTTAAATTGTACACAGGCCACCCCTCAACCCCTCGACCTTCAAGGTGGGTGTAAAACTCACAAAATGTCCTTGCCCTCCTTTGCACAGGATGAGGATATTTACACAGTAAGAACCCTGGCTCCTTGCTGAGTCTCTCAGTTAAACTTCTAAACTTCGCAAGTTGACACAATGTATTAACCATAACATAAAGTGTTTGTACCAATTTACTTTCCAGCTAGCAATGCACAGAACTTTTCATTGCTCCATGTAATTGGTAACACGTATTACTGGCTCCATAGTTCATTTTAACAATTCCAAAACCAATGTAATTTGGTTTTGTTTATATTATTCCACTTTCCCAAAATATTGAAGTTATAGAAATCAAATGAGGACTTTTTATTCACGAGTTTTCAAGGATTTAAAGAGTAATTCCAGAAAATGTTTCCTATAATGAAATTTTTTTTTGAGGTTATGAGCAGGATATATTTATTGAGAGAAAGAAAGCTTCTCTCTGAGAGAGAGACAGAAGGGGTCCCCAGTGGGTTGCCCCCTACAATGAAATATTATATGTTACTTAGAGAAAGGAACTTTTCAATATTCAATGGAACCAGATGCATTATAAGAATATGCCCTAAATATTTCAAAGATTTTCGTTTCTAGAAAAAACTGTACATGACTTTCAATAATTCATGATGAAATTCAAGGCAACTTATTCTCACATTTTCCTATAATACAAGAGTATTACATATAAAATTATATGTTTTAATGATATGTATATACTAAAACTTTTTATTTATTAAAAAAAATTATCAATCCCAAATAGGGGCTCTGAATCCTGTAAAAGCTTCACATGCCTTATTTATTTCCAAATAATATTACATTGAAACTATTTATCAAATAGGTTGCATTCATAAGCAAATTGATAAGCTGCTACAATTGAATATCAAACTCTGCTCCTGGTAAAACAAATGACCAAGTTTTACACATATTTTAGAGCCAGAGTTGAACCACAGCATGGTGAGGCTGGAATGTGGTTGACGGGTTAGGAGCTGAAGGAACCCAAGATCTGATTGTGTGAATGTTCAGTTTCTGTTCTTGGAAGACAAAAGGTTGGGTTGGTATCTTATTTGAAAGGTAGGCAACTAAGACTGAAAAACTCCGTGGTAACTGAAGCTGCAGTCACTGGGTGGATTCTTAAAAGGATCCAAATACAAGATGCTAAAGCATCGACTTCCCAACTCAAACGTTTCACACATAAGCATTGTAGACATAAGCTAGGAATAATGACTCCACTTTGTCAGTGATTGCTACTAAGAATATTTGCATTACCTGTCTGCCAGTAAAATTGCTCATTTCCCACATCCAGTATTTAATACCACTAGTTATTTTTTGAAATATTTCCTTAAAGTTGATCAAATCATTCACATGCTCATAAAAAATTTAAAGCCATAAAGTACTGAAAAAATTTGTTTGGCCTAGCCTTCAAATCTCCTTATAGTTTGGCACCAAGTGATTCCTTATGATGTCCAAACTTGTGACTTTTCTGGTCCACAGTGAGTGAAGAAAAATTGTATTGAGCTAAAAAAAAATTGTATTGAGCTGCTTATAAAATATATAATATGAGATTTGTTTATATCTATAGATATATATGGCTTCCCTTTTAAAATACTTTTACTATAGCATTAAAGAAGCACACAAACTCAAAGCTTAATAATTAAATAAGAAATCGTATATATCTGCCTAATGACAACAAATGCCTGTTTTTACAGACACACACACGTAGGTAGTTTGAAATATAATTACCAGTAATCTCTATGTTTTTCTAGCTAAGTAACACGAGTGCATGCAATGTCTGTTACACAGGTGTTTCCGGTCCACTGACTGTGGCAGGCACAGGAGTTGGAGATAGCTCTTCACTCTCCCTCCCCTGTAGTGTTCCTTGCCTCTGGAGTCCTACACAGTGCACATCAAAGAAAGATACAACTGAGCCATGAAAATATTAGTAATAGTCACACAGCAATGGTAAATGTTTCCAGCCCTGTGGGACCACATTATTAGCTGTCCACAGCTGTGAGTTACACATATCCGTTACAGAGCAACCATTGATATATAGATAGGCTACCTAACTGTGCCCCAAATATTTGTACAGTTGTCAGGCTGGAGTTTTACTTTATTCTTTTTTCTCAGCCTAGACTTTTTTCTTCTTTCTTCCGTCCTAAATCCCATAGAATCTTACTCCTTGTTCTTTGTGATACAGTGCAAATTCAGTATATTTAAAAGTCATTATAAACCACATCACTCATTTGTACCTGCCAGTCCTGGTTTAGCCCTGTAATACTTTTTCTTCATTGAGTTTAATATTGATTTATGTCCCTTATTTACCTGTCTTACTTAAAATTACAATTTTTTGAAGATGAGTATGATGCATTACAAACCTTTACAACTCCAGGGATACTTGGCAAAGCCCTTTCAAACAACAAACTGCAAAGATATGGGAACAGGGGAAAAGTAAAGGGGAAATAAAAAAAGAATTGACATGTGTTAAGTATATGTACCAACTACCCATGATGAATGCAATTATTATATACTGTAAGCATGTATAGAACTAATAAAAATTGAAAAAAATAACAAATTGGTTTTTAATGGGTTCAGGAATTAAATTATTGCATTTATGGGACATATGTTCATGCAAAGAAATTATTTACCTCTAAATCAACAGTTCTTGACTTAAGGCAATTTTGCCCTTGCCAATGGACATATGGAAGTGTCTAGAGATATTTTTGGTGGTCATACTTAAGGGAGGGATTTCTATTGGCATTTTGTATGTAGAAGCCAGAGTTGCTAGCTAGCTTGTCTTAGTTTCTTTTTCTTCACTGTAACACAGTACCTGACATGTACAACTTAAAGGAGGAAAGGTTTATTTGGGCTTACAGTTTGTAGAAGTTTCTGTCCAGAATTAACTGACTCCAAGGTAGGGTGCCATAGTAAGGGGGCATGGCAGAGGAGAAATAGTCCATGACATGGCAGCAGGAAGCAGTGAGATCAAGTAGGATGGGGTAAATAGACCCTTCTAGACCATGGCCCTGGTGACCCTGGTTTCAACTCCCAACATCACACTCAGCTATATACTCATCTGAGATTTTTCAATTGATCCGTATCAAATGCGTAAGATCTAATCACCTCACAAAAGCCCCACCTAGGAAAGCATGAGTCTTTGGGGGAATATTTAGAAATAAACCAAAGCACTGGGGGCATCCCTGTAATTCCTAAGCTAAAGCAATAAGATTACAAATCCATCCTTCACTTGAACAAACTAGCAATTTGATGAGACCCTGTCTCAAATTTTTCAAAAAAAGGACTGGCATGTATTTCAGTGTAGAGGCCCTGGTTTCAATCCCCAGTACCATGCACACAAAGACACAGACACATACACAGACACAGACACACACACACACACACACACTATTTGCAATGGTGCTAAGTTTTTTGTAATTCACAAGGAAGTCCTCCAACATAAATAACTCTCTAGTATTAAATGTTAGTAATGCCAACCTTGAAAAACTCTGTTCTAGAGTATGTAGACCCCTTGCCTCCATCATTTAAAAATATATATTCATTTAACCCATGTGCTGTTAATGTCTGTATCATCTTCATCATTTATATGAATGTTGATAATTTCTTCACAAATATATGAACTATGTGCACAAATAGAAATATGGTCACTAAAAATCAGGAAAATGCAAATCAAGATGACAAGAGTTATGATTTTATACTTTTTGAATTGGCTATTATCAAAACAAACAAAAGAAAGATGTTGCCTAAAATGTAGAAAAATTATTCATTATTGGTGGAAGTGAAACTAATATAGGTACAATGGAAAAGTGTGACAATTTCTCAAAAAATTAAAATAAAACCACCTCATGATCTAACAATTCTACTTCCTTATATTTACCCCAAAGAATTGCGATGAGGATTTCAAAAAAATATTAGCATTCCTGTATTTATTGTAGCACTACTTACAATAACCAGGGAATAAACAGAGTGGAATAAATGTCCATCAGTAAATAAATGGATAAAGACAAATCCTACATAAGTGCAATAAAATATTAATGCACCTTCACTATATCATTTTGAGAAATATCTGTCATCTACAATAGTTTTTAAAACTGAATATGTTTTGCCAGAGAGAAAGCCATAGCAAAAGTCAGTCCAAGTACAGTATTATCGCAACACTGAGTTAACATCCTCTGACATTACAGTTTAATGATTGAATTCACTCATTTATTTTCACTCATTGAATTCACTACAATTTATATTGAGATTACTCTGGTTTGTTAAATTTAATTATTTTTAATATCAAATATTCATTCCGTGGTATATTTCTACTGTAAGTTGGTTTTGGCTTGAAAGGAATTTGGTTCAATGTCTCCCCATCCAGAAATCCAATTGCTGAAATATTTAGCATTTGCAGCATTTGGTGGAGGTTGTGGCAGAAGGAAGAGAAGGAGGGAAATTAAAAGTTGGCTCTGTAAAACTCTAGTTTTTTGATAATATATAGTGTCCAGTCAGATGGTAAATGGGCAATATTGACTACCACATTGACTAGAATAATTTCCTGGAATATTACGTATTTCCTAACACCATAGGTTAGCACACTGTTTTTCTTAGTTACTTTCTTGTTGCTGGGACAAAACATCCAGCACATGCAAGGTAAACAGGAAGAGTTTATTTCAGCTTATAGTTGGTTGGCTCCTAGGCAGGGCAGTAGGTAGAGGGGCATGGCAGTGGAGAAACAGTCCATGGAATGACACACAGGAAGCATCAAGGTCTTTTTTCTTCTTTTCCTTCTTATTCCATTCAGGCTATAAGCCTATTGTTTGGTGCTAAACCACATTCAGAGAGGGTCTTCCCTTTTCAGTATATCCATCATCCACACCCAGAACTATGCTAAATCAATCAGTGGTCTAATCCAGTATCACAAATCCAAGATCCACTCACTCCTAAAAGCCTCACCTACGATTGCATGAGGCTTCTGGGAAACATCTAGATATAGCCATAATATTGTATTTCAATTGTCTTCCTATTCCATTTGTTGATTTTACCATTGAAATATTATTTATTTTTAGTATTATTTTGTGAATATTAATGACTGATTTTTGACAAACTGGATAGATGGCATGCTCTGTAATTTAAGAGTTAATTGGTTCAAATAGCTATCTATGTGTTATGCTGTTTAGGTGGCTCACTGAAGAAACTGATTAATGCTATGAAAATATTATGACAGCTTAATTAGTTATATGGTGATAAACACATTAATGTCCATCATATTTTCAGTGTGATTTAAATCTGGCTAAAGTTTTGATGGTGACATTTGGATGCATTTTAATTTCATCACAGTGCCCACATAGTACTTCATAAAATGAAGATCTCTCAAATTGTCAAGGTAGTGGTTAGAGTTGCAATAAGCGTTAATAACTGAAGAGAGGTTCAGGGATTAAGAATGTATATTTTCATGAAGGCAACTACTAATATTTTTGCCTACAGATCTCATAGACATTCTCACATAATACATCTTTCTGGGGAATGACATTAACATTCTGGGTCCATATTTCTTGTTCTTTTACATTGGAGCAGATGTCAGTTTCATATGGATTCTGAATATCATCCAATTTGCTCTTCAACTATAAGTGTAATTACTGGTTTTCAATTACTGGTAATCAATAGTTTTAGATAATTTATACATCTGCTGAAGTTGTGGCAGTTTTATTAATCATCTTGACTTAGGGTTCTATCACTCTAGAAAGCTGATAATTCAGGACCATATTATTTGAATGAAGTCATTCCTATTCGTAATAACATAATCAGTAGACTAGGCATAGAGAATGTGCACTGCAATTGCTCACAAGTCCAATTAGAAGGTTCAGACACAGAAAAGAGATTTTCTCCAAGAAAGATTTCCTACACCTATATGAAAAATGAAAGAGGATAAAATGCAAAAAATTTAAAGCATATACTGCAGTCAACTAAAATAAAAAATTTTGGTTTTTCTTTTTTTGCTCAACTATCAGGGACTCTAAAAGTCACTAAATCTAATTTGCATCTATTATTTTGTCACATGAGAGATAATTCTCAAACTTTTGACTAAATGTGATCTATGCTTTTAGTAGGAGGTTTATTTGCTATTTCATATTATCTCCTGAAATCTTTCTGATGGAAGTGAAAATAAAAAATATCATTCGTTAATCCTCTTCCTTTTCCCACTAGTACTATTGCTATCCTAGTACTGCTCACTAGAGTACTAACACAGATTTCACCAGTTTAGTATCTACTACTGGCCAGTATCTGGGGACAATTTAGAGGAGCTGAAGCAGTAGAGGTTTTGTTTTGATTTAGATTTTGCAGTCTACAAAGAGCTCAGGGTCTTGAACCATGCTGACTTGTGCGAAACCAACTTTGTCTTTAGTAATACAACATGTTTTTATATTTATCATTGTATTTATTATTCACAGTAACCTATAAACTATGTGTAATTCCTACCCACCTTTTTTTTTAAAAAGACAGAAGGTCAAGAAAATTACCAAGGTCACTAGTATTTTAAATTTAGATTTCCTCATTGTGAAGCCCATGCTTTTAAGCACTGCACTGTACCATCATTTTTGTATTCTTGCCTATACTATGAAAGATGTGTATTGGTAGAATGATTAGTTAGACTGTCATCAAATCTTCAGAATCAAGATAAAATACCAGTGAAGATTTCTGCATATTAGGATTGCTTTTATCACAGTGCACATCTAGATTAAATATCTCAGACTTTGCAATTATTTAGAGAGCCATTTCAAAAGTTGTTGCTGTACACATAGGTATTTGACCATCTTGCACCTTCTCAGTAAGGCATTTGATCTCAATAACAATCTGACTTCCCAATATGTAGAGCAAATGTAGTTCTATGGAAGCTTCTAACAACACACAGATAAGCAGTTTTAACATTTGGCATTAAAGATACTATACAATGAATTACAAGTAGTTTTATGCAAATTATCTATAACAAAGATACACCCTTTTATGTGGGATCATTGTTCCCACTGTTGTTGATTCTATTCTGGAAGATTCTGTAATGTGCTTGAAATTCTTCAGCTCTCAAACCCAAGGTTATTGTTATTGCTAATGCCATGTTATTGAAGAAAGAATTACAAAGAAATGTTGGTATATATGGAACTGTATTTCACTATCAGTTCAAAGACATTTTACTATTGCTTCTTATCATCAGAGATTTTGTGAGTCAAGCTAGGCATAATCAAAGAGATTTTTCTAAGTACGTATTATTTTATTGATCACCAAATGCATTTTTGCAAAAAACCCTCAACTGAAGCTTTTCAGTCTGCTGGCTGTTACTAACATGCATTCTAGTTTCAGTTATCTGTCTCCTAAGCATGAAAATTTTATCTTATATTCAAGCTAATTTTGTGGTACAGGAGAGATATTAGTAAGTAGATGAAATATTGTTGCTGAAAATATGAATTTAAAAGCTTCAATACCCAGTGCCCTGTAATTCCAAGTGACAACTTGATATTGATATGATAGGGGGAAAAGCCATCAATAATAGAATGCTATAAAAATATACACATTAAAAAAAACAGTTTGAAATTAGACAATGATAAAACGCTTAACTATTCAGTGATTATTCTGTGGTATCAAAATAAAAATAAGTATCCTAACATGTTGGATTTTTTCTTTGTTTCATGTTTCCTGATCCAGATTTATATTTTTGAAAATAATATCTACTATCGGCCTGATATAAAGAGCAGTTCATTGAGACTGACATCTTCTGGAAAAGAAGGAATTATTTTTAATGGAATTGCTGACTGGTTATATGAAGGTGAGTTGAACAGATTTAGTTTCAAGAGAATACAGATGACATATATTTAAACAAAATGTACAAGGAAAATCTGCTTATTTCGGAACAATACTTATAGCATTATTTCTTCTCATTTCCTCTCAAAATTGCTTTCATACTTTTGTATTATTTCATGTGCTCGTATTTTGCCTGGATGTGATTTATATCTACTTGTATGAGTCCAATATATATATATATATCCTACATAAAATATTCTAAATGTTGTTCAGACTAGATTATTTTATTTTTGATGGCACTTAGCAAATAAAAGTGAGTGGTTACCTCATCCTACTCTGGGATTAAATGGTGAATTTTTCAGACTCTGGAAAAACAGAAACGAAAGTCTTTACTTGTCAACAAATGAATGAAAACCACTTGAATTTAGTCATTCCTACTAGGGACTGTCTGTTGTTAATTTTTAAAATCCATTTCACAGGGAGAAGAATAAAGCCCACCCTATAAGTTATTCTAAATAACTATTAGATGAAGTTTTGGTAATAGCTGAGAATATAAAAATAAACTAGATGTTAAACATGTTTATTAGTACATCAGTACTAATCGGCCGCTGAACTTGGTACAATCTGCCTGGGAAAGTCTGAAAGCTTAGGTTTAATACCTAGATGTCAGAATCTGTTCCTGATCTTGGCATAGTATGTCAAGATCTGAAGTGAGTTAGTCTATTTCATTACAGCTAAGAATCATCTAGAAAATCAGTTTTATTTCTGGAATAATATTTGCAAACACAGTCTTTTTGCCTCTGATTTAATATTTTTAATTCTATAAATACCAGATTCTATGGAAGAACAAAGAAGTGAGACTTAGGCCAATCTAGGGATTCACAAGCATTTTTCTGCAGGAGAAACCTTCTAGTTGAGCATGAAAAATTGAGAAGCCTTAACATGAGAAAACATTAGGATGGAAAATCCAAGCAGAGGTAACAGTTTACTTAAAGCATAGAAGTGTTAAACAGCATAAACAGTATGCCTGGGGAACTAGAATCTACCTGCAGTGATGAAAGTGTAAAATTGAAGATAAAGGAAGGCAGTAAGAAAAGGGAGTAGTGACCTCTCTCAATGATCTGGCATTTCAATTATTTTGCTGCTAGAAAATGGAGAAACTAGAGAGCTTTTCAAGGATGGGAGTAATGAGTTTAGCTCTTCCATGTAAATGGGTAATTTTGGTTATGGTATGAAGCACGGATCTAATAGTGGAAAGGATAAGTGAGCAGCATTAATGCTTTTTCCACGCTCTGTCAGGAGATAATGAGCAATGGAACTAAGGCTAAAGCTGTTAGAAGGAAAGAAGATTCTAAAATTGATGAGGCATTGAGATAGGCCTTAGTGGCTAAGCAGATGAGGTACATATGAAAAGACAAGGATAATTCTGTGACTACTGGTTTGGGTGACTTGTAAATAGAGGGGACGGATACAGTGAGCAAGCGCTAACAAGAAGCACTGGATGGCATGGAGGAGAGGCCTTAGTGGAAATGTGGACATGCTGTATTGATCAACACAATATAATCCTTAGTATCAGTGAACTTTTAAGTCAACTAGGTGTATGCTTAACAGAGACTGACAGTACGGCCAACTTAAACCCTAATCAAGAAGTTTCAGGCCTTTGTCCTATGGGGAACACTTACAATTTCGAGGCAATTTTAAAGAGTGAAATTAGACACCATTACCTAACAAATAGATTAAACCCAATACACTGGGCTCTTACGTTCCAGGTATGCAAGGGAATTCTGTATACGTATGGAGTTTAAACCTGCCAAGACATTTATTCAAGAAACCAAATATCAGTGACAATAAGGGACTTGGACATGTTCTGAGAAATAATGAAGTGTAAGGCTGGCTTTCGAATCTGTGTTTTGTGTTCCCAAAGCCAGCATTTAGGTGCCAGGTACTCTATCTGTTGCAGTGGATGGTTCTCGTCATTGCATAAGATACAGTACATAATTTGGGCCCTAAACCATCATAAGTTAACTAATCTTTTCCGCAACCCAAGGCTGTGTTTACTACTGTTCGAAGACTCCGGTTCTCACCTCGTGTTCAGAAAGCGTCCTACTCAAGCAAATCACTGTTAAGCTTTGGCAGTGGGACCTAAGCAATTCATTTTCCATTGATTTTTCCCTCAACATTTTGCCTGCCATGCTCAGTCTATGTTTCAAGTGTCCTGGAGCACCTTACCCTGCTGTGAGTACTTTGTCTGTCCACGTGCCGACAACTCCCAAACTCCAGATGCTTCTTTTCTCCTCAATGTATTGCTGAGCACAGTGGCACGTCCTGGAGCACTGAGGGTGAACCTTTCAGAGCTCTCAATGGAAACAAACAGGCCACTGTGGCAGGTTCGCCACCACTGTCCTGGAACATCCCCGTTATTGTCAGTGTTCTGAGGGTGCCGGCCTGGAGTGGTGATTTGTCTTACATTACCTCCCAGAAATCAGTTATAATCAAAACCACATGTAGAAGACTCGGGAAGTAACATGAAACAGTTCTTTTTTTAAAAAAATTGACATTTACTTTCTATAAATGCCAGTGGAATAGGAATGGATGGGTGAGCAGAGTCACATAAAGAATAATAAAATGCTTTGACAAATTTGAAGGATAAGGCATAAACTTTTTAGGACCAGGTCTATTTGTGAGGGTGGTGTGCTTTCAACGTGACACTAATCCGGAGTCTGTAAGAGTCTTTAAAGCTTCTTTGTCTCTAATTGTGTTATTATCTAGTTCCTAAGGTAAATAAACATAAATTATATGTATTTTAAAGGGTTGATGAAGTTCAGAGACATAATAAAATTCTCAAAATGTAAGATCATTGTAAATACTGTACTCACACAAGACAATTGTATTATAATTTTACACAATTATAATCCAATTGTATTCATTTGCTCAAGTCTCTAAGCTTGACATAGTAACAACTAAGATACCACATCAAAGTGTAATTTTTAAAAATTTATTAAAAAATTATATAATTGACAAACGTATAACTTTGAAAATTTCCATAAAGTGTTTAATCTGTTAAATAGAGAAGAAAGTACTGCTGCTTTTAATTATTTGATCATACAAAATAATAAGACCAGTATACCTGAATGACTTACAAAAATTTTAAGCTCCTGAATGTTAAAGGTATGTTTCTAAAAAACTTATTCCACAACTTCTGAGCACGTATATGTGTCAGACATTATCTAAAAGCAACATAGGGAGAAATATGTTTGGAATATTTCTCTGTTTGGAGCATTTCCTGTTTGGAGTATTTCCAGTGGAATACTGTAAACATTCATTGTATGACATCCATTCAGATATGGTAAATAGAAGCGTAAAGAGACCTCATGCCAACAGAGTGAGTAAAATTATAAATAAAGCTAAATCTGATGTGATAGAGGAATCTGAGTTACTTCATAGAAGAAATGGTCTTTTTATTGATTGCTGAGATCTATAATGAAGAAGAAAAACTTTATAGGATAAACAACATCCTTATTGACAAATTGCCATCATTGCAAGTTTTACATTTAATGGAAACAATGCAAACTTCTTTTTTTATCACTTTATTTTCTGCCTTCTCTTGGCCGTGTGAAGTCATATTTATTCTTCACTGATATAACGAATTCTTATTGGACATTTAATGCCAGTGAAACTGGATTGTGACAGAGCAGAGGGAAGCATAGAGACGTAGCCAAGGCAGCCAGGCTGTTACGGTTTGTATATAGATGGTCCCCCGCGAGCCTCATGTAGTCATGGAAGCTGCTGAATCTAGCATTTGTGATTGACTCGTTGTCTAGCGCTGGGATTGGCGGTGTGAGTTCTGCACCCGCCCAGGGGTGGAGCCGACATGCAATGTAAGGTCGTAATGGGGGCGTGTTTTCCTTTTTGGCGCGGTTTGCTCTTGCCGCTTGCAGCCGCCATGAAACGGCAGCACCTCAGCCACGCCACCCTGCCTTGGAGCCAGCTAGGCATGGACTAAAAGCCCCAAAACTGTAAGAAATAAACCCCTTCTTCCTTCACTTTGGGTGTCAAGTGTTTTATCCCAGCAACGAGAGAGAAAGTAACCAAGACACAGGCAAATCCAGGGTTGTCCTTGGTGCTGAGTCTCTGGAGGTTGCAAGCTGAGAGTTTCAGAGTTACCACTGGATTTCCTGCTGGACCTTGATAGAAACAAAATCAGTCAGTTGGCAGGGACAGAAACAACTTCGATGGATGCGAGTGGGAGAAGGAGAGTGAACTGGTTATGAATATAGATAATTCAAACAAGAAGGTTGGCAGTGAAAGGCAGAAAATAAGAGGGGATGGAGAGTCAGCAACAAATCCACGGAGATGGAGGTAGCACCTACAGGAAATTCTATCTAAATTGAAAAACTTTAACTAGATAAAATT
>RJWT010029004.1:0-15077 GCA_004365215.1 Cuniculus paca | reverse complement strand
TCTCTCTCTATTTCCTGACTTCCATAGCTTCCTGGGATGCTTTTTCCACCGTGCCCTTCCATCCTGCTTTTTCTGCCTTGGAGCCAACCAACCATGAACTGAATTAACTACAACAATAAACCAAAACCAAGCCTTTCCTTCTTTAAGTTGCATGTGTCATATATTTTGTCCCAGGGACAGAAAATTAACTAATACAGGGAGATATTTTGATTTATTTCCCTTCTGTGTTCCAGATGGCAACCTGTGTACCATAAGGCAGGCAAGTCACCATGCCAGCACAAAGCTGCAGCATGTCTATGGTGGGACATCTGGGCCATACTAGTATGGGACATATGGGCTATAGTCCGTAGTAGGAAGGTGATGACCACTGATAATTGGCAGGCATTGAGCTGTTCCACCGTCCTGTTCACACCTCAGTATCTTGGGAGTTATAAGTGAATAGAAAGATCCTTAGTGTATGACCATTCTCAATATTTGATCAAGTTCTTTATTCTTCATCATCCCTCAGGTGATGTCTGATCACTCTGAGCTGTCTTCAGCAAGAATTCTGCTTAGCTAGCATCCCCATTATTACGATGTGTCCTGTGTATTACTTTATATCCACTGATGTCCACACTGCTCCTTGACTATATATTCCCACTTGTCGTGCTGTATTTGGAGTTGAGTCAGTCTCTCTCACTTACTGCAAGACCCTGTTGCAGTGATCACCGAACATATTGTGGCTCTAAATGGAGTCATCCTTCATATTGTTTAATGATGATCACTGAATTTTCTTTAAAAAGGCATATGCAAGAAAAAAAAGGATTATGCAATGCTTGGTTTGGAAAATATGCTGAGCTTTCTGTGTAGACAAGATTATTTACTGACCAAATGTTCAATGATTAGAGTGATGGCAGAAAAAATTATGAACACTAAATAACAGGCACATGTATTAACTATAATAAATTATTATAATCAGATTTAAACTCAAGAGGGTCCTTTCTGGATGAAGGCCAGAGGCAGTGGAGAGTACTGTATCTTCATGATTGTGACATGAAATTCAAAGCAAGATTTTTCAGGAAATGGCTTGATTGGAATGTTTAATGTAACTAAGCCAAGATTTAGATTGTTTATTTGATTTTATCTTCATTAGCTGGGCTATACGAGAACACTTTGGTTGCTATTTGATGTGCTCACAATGATTAGCCACTGTGATATAGATGCTAGTAGGGATCTTCAAATTACTTTCAAAAATTCAAGTACTGTATCTGGTTTGCTTCATTTCTCAGTATTTCTTATTTGATTACAATAGCATTTTTCTGCCAGACCATCTTCCTTTTGTTGGAGTGGGGAATTAATAAAGTTGTATTCATCTTCTTACTGTCACTTGTTTCTCTTTATATCATTTCAATGACTAAGAGATCAAATTATTTCTAGGTCAATATTGATAGAAAACATAAAAGGAACTTTAATTGGAAGGCCAGTGTGAATGAGACTCAAATTTTTGTTGGCCAGATTCTCATTAACCTGAAATTTTTGTTCACTTTCTGAATCTCATATTCCTTGTGAATTACATGATGGATGTAGCTCCAAGCATCTTGCTCTATAGACCCTAACAGGGGACCATGTGAAAATCATGAACACCATGATTACTCTCTTTTCCTTCTACTATATTATTCACAACTTCTTACTATCTTTATGCTGCATTACACCAAGAAGAGAATAACTGTGCGAGGGATCCATCTATTTCTTAAGTCATTCATTTGTCCTGATTGTAGGAAAGTTTGGAAAGCCCTTTTAATGTTACTTTGAGGATTAAAAAGTGATTCAAGAAACATTAAAAAGAGGAAAAAGAGGAAAACCATAGATCCACGGATGGATGTAAAAATTTCCTATTTATTTATTTATACACTTTGAGCATCAGTGGAGTTTCAAAAAGTGTCAGAGCTGCAGTTCAGATAAACATAGGCTTATTTGAGTCTATGATCAACAAATAGCATTTTTTATTGTTGGTTTAAGATAACTTGCAACTGGATCATAGTGGCTGTATTCTAGGGGCCATCTGGAAGTTTTGTAATGACCAACATAAGCATAAGGGATAGTAAGTTTTGATTTATAATGTTTTCTTTAAGTTTGAATATTACTTTCTGGTGTTCTTTACCAGATCATATACATTGTCTAGGTAGGAGTGTAAAAGTTGATAGTTTCATCTAGGTTAACTTGTTAAAGAGCCTGGCTTTAGGTATGTGATTGTGAAGTATAGAAGATCCTTCAATAAACTTGCTCCTGGATTTCCTAATACTAAACTCCCTTGCAAATATCTTGGTGGTTCATGATTTGAAGATGAAGTGTGTCTTGGGACCTGAGAATCCTGGTGGGCTGACTTGCAAATTTTTGGATTCATCTATCATTGCTTATACTTTTTTCCTATACTCTAATAACTTTTGCCTTTGTTAAAGCTTTTGTTGCATATAATCTGTGGAGTGCTGTGAGTCTTTTAATTATATGACCCTGTTTCATCAGTTCATAATTGAGAAAAAACGAATAAAAGATAAAAGAATATTACAAAAATGAGAACAGTATTCAGTCATTTTGTTTTTTTTATACTGTAAAATTATATTGTTATATTCCCATTATAGTCACTGGACAAGGACCTGAAAAGGATTTTAAAAATTGACAACAAAACTGAATTGCAAGTCCTCTGATTTTAAAAAAGTGGACTAACTCTATCTGTTGTTTCCCCTCTTTCACATATGCTACTGAAATGGCCCAATACATAGTTGAGAAAAACATAGTATGCAAAAGAGTAGCCCAGCAAACAGGCCCTGGTAAAATACTGTGAGAGAAGGAAATACAAAAGAGGAAGCTCAGTATAATTCGTACCTTTCAGGGGAATGTGAATGTCATGTTGAAAAGACAAGAAGAATTTTCAAATAAAAATAAAACTTGTGAAAATTTAAAAATATAACAACTTAGAGGTAACACAATGGTTCAAAGGAACTTAGTGATTTAGATAATTTAAAGAAGTTTCTCAGAGTGTAGAGAAAAATATTACACAAATAAGTGAAAATTCAGCAAAGAGAAATAGAGAGAAAAGAGCTAGGTTATCCTATGATCACATGAAAGAAATTATAAGTTAATCTTATGTAAATAGAGAACAGATATCCAAAGAAGTAGAAAAAATGTTCCCAAGTAGAAAAAAAGGTAAATTTCCACTCAATATGATCATTGAGCCCTGGACAGGAATAGTGAAAACAGACATACATTTCTATGTGCCTTAATAAATTTGGTGTATTGCAACAATAAAGAGAAAATCATATGCACTTCCAGATAAAAACATACGTTTCATGTCATGAGCTAGAAGACAATGAGGTACAATTTACAGATGTCTGAAGAGAAATGGATGTGGATCTTATATGGTCAGCCATTCTATCATTTAAGTGTGAAGTAAAGCTAAGCTCTATATAAACATTCTAGCAATGAGAAACACCACTATATATGTATCTTTCTTGAAAATAAATAGTGCCAAGTTGAGAGAGTGAGAGAACAAGAAAAGCTATGAAGAAAATGAAGTGTGTCTCTTTCTCTTTGCTGAATTTTCACTTATTTGTGCTTAATAAACAGTAGTAGTGAAATTAAATCAGTGAAAATATTTGCTTAAATAATCACTCCTGTACACTTTCTGAACTTTAAACACATAAGAAAATAAATTAAATGACTAATATTATAAAGAATAATAACACTGATCTAAAACAAAACTCCAGGTGTTTCTACAAAATCTGAGATCTAGAAGAGTTTTGAGAAAAAAAATGGTATTGAAACAGCTTAACTTGGGGCAGGAGCAAAATTTGTTTTAAATTTGAGCTAAATTTTTTATGTGTATAGAGAACTAGGGATTTAATTATATTTGTGAAAATTTCAGTAACTAGTGGATTGGCGATATAGATGTGAAGCTTTTGGGGATTAAAATTAAAAGACTCCCAAATGAAGATTCCCAATGAAAAGTATACAGTACTGGTCAACACAACAAATCTCAGGAAATAATTAACAAAGTCAAATAAACAAGAAGAAACAAAACTGAGATCAGTCATAAGATCAAATGTACTAGTAACTACTAGTTTTGTGTTAGTTCCTTCGTTAGAGTGGGGACCGGTACTGAGTAACCCCATCAAGTCTGCAGTAGGATTACTGCTGGGTGCATGGCTGATCTTGGCCACATCACTGACTCCTCTCACTCATTGGTCATAGGGTGGAGGTAGTGCCATCAGCCAAGGCCCTTTGCCTTCTTGTGCCACTGGTCACAGGGGAGGTGGGGGTGCCCTTGTCCCGCTGCCAGCCAAGTCGAATTTCCAGCTTGTGCCATTTGCAGAACAGGAGGCTGCTTCCAGTCTGTTGTAGCTAGGGCTAAGACTGGCTTTATGCCTTTGGTGCAATGAAGTCTGGGTGGTCCCAGCTCCTACTTCTTGGCAGAACCAACCCAGGCTGCTGTCCAACTGCCAGTTGTCTACTGTGAGTGGACATCCCTCTCTCCATTCAGAGACTTTGGCAGTGAAGCAACCCTGGAGCTAGTCAAACCTTGGACCTGTTAAAATAGAATGGAATGGTGCTCCCATCTGTCTACTGCTGTTCCTCCAAGGGACTGTGTGCTGGGCACCTTTTTAGTTCACTCACAAATAGCTGATTCTGGTGGGGAGTGGTGCTCAGGAAACAAGTGTCTGGGTTCTTGCAGTTGCCTGTGACTGCACAAGACTCTCCCAGTCCAGGCTAGGTTTCAGTCTCTCAGTGAAGAGCTAAGTTGCTTTTGCTACCCGCCAGGGCATCTACACAGCTGCTCTAGTTGCACCACATGGTCTCAGATCTGTACGGTGAGCTGTTTTTTCTATTTTCTTCTCCTCTACTGTCAGTTCCCTCATGGTTCCAGTGTGCTGTGGACTCCCTCGGATTCTCTCTGGGCTCTTGCTTTCCTGACTCTCAAGACTTAGTTTTGGAGAAGCACTCCTCCATTTGAACAACTCTCAAATTTAAAAATTTATTGTTTATACATTTTTGCCTTAGGTCATCCATAGCTAAAGACAGAGATGCAAATATGTTCAGCAAAAAAAAATAATGCATGAAGGATAATGGAATAAAAGTTGTCATTTGTACATTAGCGATATCTTGCCACTTACCTTCTCACATTGAAAACTATAGCTTTCAGCTATGGTAGAAATAAAAAACATAAAATCACTGAACTAGGTAGATTCATATCCAGAAGCCTTGCTCACTGATTATATTATGATAATATATTGATGAATATTTCTGAGTTTTCCAGTAATCTCAGCCATAATCTGTGAATAATAGTTTGTACCTTTTTGTTGTCTTTCTGTGATTGATGAAAGCCAGTAATAAAATAGATATGGTGTCTTGGTTACCTTTCTCTCATTGCTGGGACAAAACACCTGACACCCAAAGTGAAACAAGGAAAGGTTTATTTATTTACAGTTTCTGGAGATTTCAGTCCATAATCAGCTTGCTTCAAGGCAGAGTGGCATGGCACTGGGGCAACACTTCAAGGCATCAGCCAGAGCAAAAGAGAAGAAATAACAAACCTCTTCTCCTCCCTTACACAGGCCACCCCTCCCCCCAGAGGGGGGTGTAGCACTCACAAAATGTCCTTGCTGTCCTTTGTACAGGATGAAGATATTTACAAAGTAAGAACCCTGTATCCCTGTTGAATGTCTCAGTTAAACTTCTAAACTGCTCAAGTTGATACAATGTATCAACCATAACAATCCACCCCTTGTCAACTTGGCAACCAGACATATTTCTTTAAATCAGCCTCCAAATACAAAGGCATGCTTATTCTTACCATTTTGCAATTTGAACATTATAACAGAGTTTAACAATCCTTAAGAACCAGCATTAAGTCTATCAACATTATATTACATTAGAAACATAACATTCTGTCCTTGGTCCCCCAAAGACTCATGCACATCCCTTTATGCAAAAGGCATTTAGTCCATCTACAAGAGTTGCCAAAGTGCTAACAGTTTCAGCACTGCTGAAAAGTTCAAGTCCCAAATCTCCTCCGAGATGGAAGGCAAACCTTATCTGCAAGTCCCTGTACAAATGAAAACAAAGTTAAACCCTTCCAATATGCAATGGCATGAGACAGATGTTACCTTTCCAAAAGTTACAAACAGGAGGGTATAAAGGATTGGGACAAAAGCAAGTCCAAAATCCAGCAGGGAAAACATTAAGTCCTGTAGTTCCATGTTCATCATTTGAGGCAATCTGTGGCAAATTGTGAGCTCAAAAGGGCTCGTGTGGTTCCACTTCTGGGGCACTTCTGGTGGTTTTAGCTACCACTGCTTCTCTTTTGGTCTGACTTTGCTCCCTCATTGCAGGTTTCCTTAGATGATCCACATTCCTGGATTTTCCAAACTTCTGCAGTCTCCATTGCACCTTTGGCTTCACATTCACAGCTTCACACACTGCCCTTTCAGGGACACACTGCCTGGCTCCCAGGCCTTCTGAAATTGGGGTGGAAGCTGCCTCATTCTGTGTGCACCTAAAATCAGCACCATGTGGATGATGCTGAGGTCTACTGCCAGTTGGAGCAGTAGCCAGGCTTTCCTCTCTCTTGGCTATAGGGGTCGAGTGCCTGGATTTCTGGGAACTCTGAACCTGATTGTGAGGAACAGATTCTGTATGCCACCACCATTCTGGAACCTCTTGGGGCCTCTGCTGCCATTCTGGAACATGGTGCTCTGAGGCTTTCTCCTCAAAGCAAAGTCTTTCACTTTTGCAGTTTAGAAACTGCAAAGGTTCAAGACTTGCTGCTTTTTGCAATGCCTTCAGGCCATTTTTTCTATTTCTTGGTTCCTTCTCACCAATTGAGGTCTCAGCTCTATCTTTCTAGTCCACAGCTTTACTGGCGCTTCCTTTCTGGCAAAGCTCAAGTTGCAAATCATCCTGCTGGGCTCTGTGTTCTTGATTTACAACATAAATCTGGCTAAAAGCCCCTAACAATAACCATGACATGGCCTCAACATTTGACTACCTTTAAATTTCTTCCGCCAGGTTAATTAGTCCACCGTCCTTAACTTTAGTCTCAGGCAAAGGCTCTGGATATGAGCAAAATGCAGACAAACTTTCTGCTAAACCATAACATACATCAATTGGAGACCAGCATGCAATGCAGTCCTTCTTCCCAACAGAAACCTCCTGAACCTGGTCTTTACTGGCAGGCTCCCTATCAGCCTTCTGGTCTCCTGAGCTCTGACCAGAATCTCCCCTACAGAACAGCCTAAGCTGTTTCATCTCTATGCACTCAGGCAACATCTCTGAACCTTTCTGAACTCTTCCCACAAGCCATTTCCAGAGGCTCTTGAACCACATGGTCAGGTACAGTTCACAGCAATGATCCCACTCCACTGGTACCAAATTCTGTCTTTGTTACTTTTCTCTGGTTGCTGGGACAAAACACCTGACACCCAAAGTGAAATAAGGAAAGGTTTATTTAGCTTATAGTTTCTGGAGATTTCAGTCCATGATCAACTGGCTCCAAGGCAGAGTGGCATGGCACTGGGCCAACACTTCAAGGCAGCAGCCAGAGCAAAAGAGAAGAAAAAACAAACCTCTTCTCCTCTCTTACGCAGGCCACCCCCCACCTCCAGGACGGGTGTAGCACTCACAAAATATCCTTGCCCTCCTTTATACAGGATGAAGATATTTACAAAGAACCCTGGCTCCCTATTGAGTCTCTCAGTTAAACCTCTAAACTGCTCAAGTTGACACAATGTACCAACCATAACATACAGGAAAATGATTACTATTGACTTGCACCCAAACTCAAGGAGACTGATTTCAGTGTATCATGGGTAGGTACAATATTAACTCTAGGGTTTTGTAGGCAACTTTTTAAATCAGGAAAATAATATTGCATTCTATTCCTGTATTTCATTATATTTTTATATGCTAAGAATATTTACCATGAAGAGATGTAGACTTTTTATTTTATTGAAGAAAGGTGAAACAAAAATTCATAACAGAGTAGTAGGATAATAACAATAGTTAATGCATTACATGTTGCTATCTTTAAAGTATTTATTCAGGGTACAAGATATGGGCATTAAAATTTCTTCAATCACTATAAGCACAAGCCTTCCTTTTCAATGAACTAAGAAACATATTAAGTATAGCCGACTTGCATTTTTTTCCCTTTTCCCTTCCATCTTTTCCCCTTTCCCCCATCCTAGTTCCATTTTCCTTTTAAATAATGTTTTTTCCATTTTATGTCTTGTACATTTTTTAACTCATTTCCTTTTTCAGTTTCTCACACCAGGAAGACAATATAATGTTTACACATGTGAGTTTTGTTTTTTAACTTGTGAGTATGGTCTCAAACTGCATCCATTTACCTATAAATTTTCAAGTTTATCCTTCTTTATGACTGAGTAGTACTCTGTTGTATAAAACTACCACATCTTTTATCCTTCCCTTGGTTGATGGGCATTCAGGTTGTTTCCAAGATTCAGCTATTAGAAGTCATGCTACTATAAATATGGGTGCACATATATTTCTGTGGTATGATGTTTTTAATTCTTCTGGAAAGATATCAGAAGGGAAATAGTTGGGTCAAATGAGACCTCTTACCATAGCTTTTGGAGGAATCTCCATATTGATTTCCACATTGGTTGCACCAATCTGTACTCTGACCAGTAATGCAAAAGTGTTCCTTTTTCCCCACAACCCCTCCAGCATTTGTTATTGGTTGATTTCTTGATGATAGCCATTCTTTCTGGGGTGAGGTGGAATCTCAGTGTTGTTTTAATTTTCATTTCTAAAATGATGAATGATGTTGAACATTTTTTCATGTACTTATTTGTCATTTGTATTTCTTCATCTGAGAAGTATGTATTCACCTCTGGTGCCCATTTTTGAATTGGGTCTTTGAATTTGGGGGGTCTGATTTTTTCAATTCTGTATATGTTCTACATAGAAGTCCTTTGTTTGAGGGACAATTTGCTACAATTTTTTCTCACTCTGTGGGTTGTCTTTTCACTCTGTTGGTGATTTCTTTTGATGTGCAAGTTTTTTTTTTAATAAGATGAGATCCTAGTTGTTGATTCTTTGAAATATTTCCCATGTTATCTGGGTTTTGCTTGTGAAGTCTCTGTCTACACCTATGTCTTCAAATTTCTACCTATTTTCTCTTCCAGTGGATTTAGCATTTCTGTTTTACTATTTAGATCTATTTTGACTTTAGTACATGGTGATATACATGGTTTTAGTTTTAGACTTTGGCATAAAGAGAACCAGTTTTTCCAGTACCATTTATCAAAGTGGCTATCTTTCTTTCAGTCAACATGTTTGGCCCTTTTGTCAGTGATAAGGTGGTTGAATGTATTTGTAGTTGTGTCTGCATCTTCTATTCTGTTCCACTGATCCTCAGGTCTGTACCACACTGATTTTATCACAATAGTTTTGTAGTATAATTTTATGTCAGAGAATATGATGCCTCCTGCCTAGTCTTTGTTGTCCAGGTTTTTGGTTCTGTTAATATGGAGTATTGCATTTATTGATTTGTGTATGTTGAACCATCCATGCATCCCTAGTATGAATTCAATGTGGTCATGGTGTATAATCTTGATGAATTGCTGCATACTGTTTGCCATTATCTGATTGAGAATTTTTCTGTCTATGGTCATTTAGGATATTGCCCTGTAGTTTTCTTTTTCAATTGGGTTCTTCTCTGGTTTTGGAATCAGGGTAATACTTTCTTCCAGAAATGATTTTGGAAGTATTGCTTCCCTTTCAATTTCTTTATTGAGTTTCAGCATTAGTGGCATTAGTTCTCCGTATTTCCCATAGAATTTAATGATGAATCTGTCAGGACTTGTTCTTTTCTTTGTTGGTAATTTTTTAATTACCTTTTCAATTTCATTGGCTGACAGCAGGTTGTTTAGAATTTTTATATCTTCTTGATTTAGTTTTGTTAATTGGATTGTTTCTAGGAATTTGTCCATTTCTTCTGTGTTTTCTATCTTATTAGAATGTAATTTTTTTGTAGTAGGTATTGATGATCTTCTGAATTTTTGTAGGATCTGTTGTGATTTCCCCCTTTTCATTCTGTGGGATCTGTTGTGATTCCCCCTTTAATTTGTGTTTTTTTCTTTCCTCTATTTGATGAGGTTGACTAATGGTTTACAAATTTTATTAATTCTTTCAAAGAACCAAATTTTCAGCTCAATGATTCTTTGTAACATTTTTTAGTTTCTACTGCATTAGTTTCCACTCTTATCTCTATAATTTCCTCCTTCATATGAGCTTTGGGCTGGATTTGTTCTTCTTTTTCTATAAGTTTTAGTTTCAACATTAGGCTATTTATTTGAACTCGTTCTGTTTTGCTGATGTGAGAGTTTATTGATATAAATTTCCTCCTTAAGACTGCTTTCACTGCATCCAATAAATTTCAGTATATCTGGATTATTATTTAGTTGTATATACTGTGTAATTTCATGTTTAATTTCCTCTGTGACCCATTGGTTGTTCAGAAGTGTGTTGTTTAATTTCCATGTGTTTGTATAGTTTTTGTGGTTTGTTTTGTCATTGTTTTCCAGTTTCATTGCACTATCGTCAGGTAGATTGCAAGGAATGAGTTCAATTCCTCTACATTTACTTAAACATGTTTTGTGGGCTAATGTGTGGTCTATTTTGGAGAAAATTCCATAGGCAACTGAGAAGAATGTGTATTCTGATGTTTTGGGGTTGAATACTCTGTAGCTATCTACCAAGTCCATTTGTTCACAGGCTTGGTTTAATTCTGATATTTCTTTGTTGATTTTTGTCTAGTTGATCTGTTTGTGAGTGGGAGATATTAAAGTTTCCCACTACATTTGTGTTAGCATTTATTTGGTTATTCATGTCTGTTAATATTTGTTTTATGTAGTTGGGTGTACTGGTGCTTGGTGCATGTATGTTTATGATTGTTATCTCTTCTTCTTGGAGTTTTCCCTTAACAAGTATGCAGTGATCTTCCTTGTCTCTTTTGATCAGTTTTGGTTTAAAGTTTATGCTGTCTAAAAATGGAATAGCTACCCCTGCTTTTTTCTAGGTTCCTGTGGCATGCAGAATTGATTTCCATCCTTTGATTTTTAGTCTATGAATTTTTTGGGGGTTAAATGTGTTTCTTGAATGCAGCATAATGATGAATCTTGCTTCTTGATCCATTCTGTTGTCTGTTTCTTTTGATTGGAGAGTTGAGACCACTTAAATTGATGGTTATAGCTGATATGTATTGACATTTTTTAATGTTATTTTCCTCCTGTTGATTTCCTGATTCCTCCCCTGTTTAATTGCTTGGCCTGCTTAGCAGTTTCTTTCTATTGATGTTCATGTGTTGTAGTCTTCTTTTTGCCTTTCTAAATATATCCTTCAGAGCATTCTGTAAAGCTGGTTTGGTGGCCATGAGTTTCTTGACTTGTTCTTTCTCATGGAAGTACCTCATTTCTCTGTTGAATTTGAAAGATAGTCTTGTGGCATACTTTAATCTGGGTTGAAGATTGCTCACTTTTAGGGCTTGAAATACCTCAGTCCAAGCTCTTCTTGATTTGAGGGTTTGTGTTGAGAAGTCTGCTTTGATTCTGACGGATTTTCTTTTATAGGAGATTTGTTGCTTTTCTCTAGCTGCTTTTAATATTTTGTTCTTGTGTTGAATTTCTGTAATCTTGATTATTATATGCCTTGGTATAGATTTATTTCATTCATGGCTATTTGGAGTTCTGTGTGCTTATTTGTATGTCAAATTCTTTAGCCATGTTTGGGAAGTTTTCTACTATTATTTCCATGAAGACACTTTTACTGGCATTTGTGCTGTCTCTAGCTTTGTCACTGATTCCAATCAATCTTATATTGTTTTTCTTTGCTTCATCATGTAACTGTTGGATTGATTTTTCATGGTCCTTTGCTATTTTTAAGATGTCTTTCCTTTCCTGGTTGCTAGTTGTATTCCCATCTTCCAGTTATAATATTCTATCCTTGCTTTCATTCAATCTGTTGTGTATACATTCAGTGGAGTTTTTAATCCCCTGGATTTTCATTTGGATCATTCAATCTGTTGTGTATACATTCAGTGGAGTTTTTAATCCTTGGGATTTTCATTTGGATCTGTTTCATTGATTCCATTTTTTTGTTGTTGTTTATGAAGGGCATTCATTGTTTTCTTAACCTCCTTTACATTTTTAAATATAGGTCTGCTTTAATTTCTTTCATTTTTATTGTCATTTCTTTTTGTACATTAGATATTATTTTTTCTATGGACTATTCCATTTTTTTCCCATGTCTGCTGCTAGCATTTCAGAGAGTTCCAGTAGTTGGCTTTTAATTTTCTCTATCTCTTTGTGTTCTGGGTTTGTCCTGGGTGGGCTGGGCACTTGGGGTTGCATTTTGTTTTACACTTTTGTCATTTTCTGTTTTTTGCTTTCTTTTCTGTCTTGATGCTTGCAGATTTCTTATGTTAGCTTTATCCCTATTTTTGAGGTTTTCCTAGGTGATGTCTGTTACTCAAGGATATCTTCGAGATATAGGTGGCTCCTGGTCTTTCTATCTATCCCAAGAACATACCTTCCCAATATATTAAGAATGTGGAGTTACAATCTTGTTGACTCAAGGTCCATTCCTTTGGTGCAGGACTATGGTAATAGTTACAACCCCTTGCAATATTAGTGTTGTCATACAAGGGAGAAAACACTGATTTTAACAGAAATGGCACCCTAGATAAAGTAGGGCAGTTAGTAATAACAGTAGACTCAAGCACAGCCTGACTACTGACAAACTGTAGTAATTATTAGTGTGATATCTTTCACCATAGGAGCAAGTTCTATTGTTATATAATATAATCCAGTTTATACCAGGAACTTGCATGCAATGTTTTTCCACTCAGTAGAATGGTTTTACCCTGCTGTGGGTTGGGGGTAAATGGGGTAGGTAGTAGGATGGATAGGTGGATGGAGTTAAGTATTGTAGGAGCATATTTAGTGGGCATAGGATAATCATTCAAGTTTTGGGTAATTGTAGGATATGACAAAGAGGGATTAGAAGAGAAAGCCTAGGAGTATTGAAGTGAACCAGAAAGGGAAGAGCTAATGTTTACCCAGACGCAAGTCTCATAGAATGAAGCAAGATAGTTGATGAAAGAGAGGAAGAGAATGAGTGAAACAGCCCAAAGAGAAAGTTTATGGATCTAAATCATGAATGAAAGGGAAAAGAAAGTAGAAGAGGAAAGGAAAATAGAAAAAGAGAGGAGAAAAGAACGAAAAAAGAAGAAAACAAAAATGGTAACAAAAATTATCACACACATAGAAAAAAATACTACAAACATACAGAAAATAACAAAATGGCCAAGCAAAACAGAGAAAAAAAAGAGAGAAAAAAAAACCCCACGAACAAAAAACAACACCAAAAATAAAATAAAGGTAAACAGCAAAACACAACACAAAAACAAAATAAAAATAAAAAGCAAAACAAAACCAACAGATTACCAAGAGGAAAACCCATCAAACAGAGAAACATAAAATTAGTGAGATTCCTCTAGTGTCTCCAGTTCTGTGGTAGGTCCAAGTCTGATCCTAGATTGTGTACTCTAATTAAGATTGCAGGTGGATTTATGCTGGGTTTGGGTCTGATCTTTGTCTCTGAATTTGGGGGATGGGAATAGTTTTCTGTGGCTGGACTTCTCTCTAGCTATTTAAAAAAGAAAAAAGAGAAGAGAGAAGAAGAAATGGGGAAAAGAAAAGAAAACAGGGTGGCACTACCCTCCCACTTCTATTCTATGTGTCTCTGACTCCAAGCACAAAGCTGGTTCACCTAACTTACCATCTGCTGGCTCATATTGTTACTGTCATGTTAGTGTTTTCTGCACCACTAAGCCTGTCCATCCATCATGTGCACTCTAGCCAGAGTCCTACTGTGTTGCTGGATTTCCCACTGTCCTCCAGTCCCTGAGTCTCATCAATGGGGGGAGAAAAAGCCCATCTTGGATCCCCTTCCTGCCAGTCACCGCAGTTCTGGGTCAATGGTGCAAACAAGAGTTCATCTCAGATTCTCTTTCTGCCGGTCATCACAGCTCTGGGTTAGTGGCATGAGCAACAGCCTCTCTCAGACCACCTTCCTGCCAGTCATGCCAGCTCTGGGTCAATGGTGCAAACAAGAGTCCTTCTCAGATTCTCTTCCTGCCAGTTGCCACAGCTCTGGGTCAATGGCGCAAACAAGAGCCCATCTCCCACCCCCTTTTCTATGAGTTTTTAGCATGGGGACCTCTGAGATGAAATCAGTCTACAGCTACTCTGAGTCCCAGACTCAGTCGGCCCCTCACTAATGTGGCATCTGACCAAACACTGTTTGTAGAGGACACTAGAGTTGCTTAAACTGGAGTCATTCATCATCTGTTGTAGTGTACAGCATCCACTGCTCTGTTACACTGGTGTGTTTCTCCCTGGAGGCTTCTGGACTCACCTTTCACTATTTTTCTATAGATTCAACCTTCTTTTCTCACTACTAGCCAGGAGCTGGGGAATAAATGCAGATTTCCCTTTTCTCTTTCTAAGTTGAGTTTCGTCTCTTCACTTTTTCTGTGGGCTCCAACTTTTTCTTCTGATCCTTCCTCAACCCCAGGGATCCATTTGTTTCCTTTTTTATTTTTAACCAAGCTGTTATTTTTTATTGTCTCAATTCCAAATCTTGGAGAGATTTGTTGCTGCTTACTATTCCACTGTCTTCTGGCTTAGGTTTATAACTATGAGAATTTCTTGATGAAATAGACCAACAAGATAATTTCACAGAATAATCCAATATCATACCTCAATTTGAACTACTTTTCTAAATTTTTGAACTGAGCTCCCAATAAGATATTGGATATTGAATTCTGAACAAGTTATGATCAGATTAAAGAACAAAATTAGGTACGGAAATAATACAAAAGATAGAGTGGAATCTGGGAAGTTGATTCTCCTTTTCATTAATTCCTATGTTGGAAAAATTCATTGTCTCACAAAATTAGTTCACTGAAAATATATTTCATTTCATACTATTATTTATATTATAATTCTAATTAAATT